>VRLP01002819.1:0-77559 GCA_009660295.1 Lophius piscatorius
CACACACTCATCACACACACACACTCATTCACACACACTCATCACACACACATACTCATCACACACACACACTCATCACACACACACACTCATTCACACACACTCATCACACACACATACTCATCACACACACACACTCATCACACACACACACTCATTCACACACACACACTCATTCACACACACACACACTCATTCACACACACACACACTCATCACACGCACACACTCATCACACACACACACTCATTCACACACACACACTCCTCAAATATAACTCCTCTTGCGTTGTGTAAAAAGTGTTTCACATCTTGTGAATGTGTGATTATTTTGTGTCTGCGGTCGCACATTAATATTTGTCATCATCATCATCATCATCGTTCTTCATATCCTTCTTAAAAAAAGATAAAATCCTTTGATCATTTTCACAGTTAATACCGACACAGACCTCAGTGTGAGGAAGAACTGGAGTGTTTTAGGGGAAGGTCCGGTATCTTCATCTCCTGACGGTTCTCAGGCGACGGACCGTTGGGCCTCAAGAAACTGGAGATGTGTGACTCTCTGCTGCTTCAGAACCAAACGCCTCTCTTCTGTGTCTCCTCCCGTTTCTCAGGCTGTTACCTTCCAAGTAACCCCGAAGCCATCGTTCTGGACATCGACTTCAAGTCTGGAACACCCATGCAGAGGTAAGGACCCGTCCAGAACCAACCCTCCCTGACCCAGACCCGTCTGCGTCTTGTGTTGATCTCGTGGTTTCCTGCGTCGCCACAGTGCTGCCAAAGCGCCGTATCTGGCCAAGTTCAAGGTGAGGCGCTGCGGCGTGAGCGAGCTGGAGAGGGAGGGCCTCCGCTGCCCCTCCAACTCTCTAGAAGACGGGGAGGAGAATCCGGACGGGTCACGCAGACTGTGCTGGCAGGCGGCCATCTTTAAAGTGGGAGACGACTGCAGACAGGTACCAGAGAAGGATGAGTTCACACGCCAGCTCATGCACTGGAGAGGAAACTGGATTTCACTGCTGACCCTCCTCCTTTGTCCAGGACATGCTAGCGCTGCAGATCATCGGGCTTTTTAAGAACATTTTCCAGCTCGTCGGCCTGGACCTCTTCGTGTTCCCCTACAGAGTCGTGGCCACGGCGCCAGGGGTGAGACGTCTTTATTCTCTACACATCTCTACTCTGAGAAGATGTTTTCTCACAGCAGGACTCTTATTCTGAAAGGATCAGCCGTCATTTCCTGATGGTTATGATACATTTTACCCATCATGTGTCTGTGCTCACGCACACACATATACTCACAAACACACACATATACTCACAAACACACACATATACTCACACACACACACATATACTCACACACACACACACATATACTCACACACACACATATACTCACAAACACACACACACATATACTCACAAACACACACATATACTCACTCACACACACATATACTCACAAACACACACATATACTCACACACACACATATACTCACACACACACACATATACTCACACACACACACACACACACACACACACACACATATACTCACACACACACATATACTCACACACACACATATACTCACACACACACATATATACTCACACACACACACATATACTCACAAACACACACATATACTCACACACACACACATACTCACACACACACACATATACTCACACACACACACATATACTCACACACACACACATATACTCACACACACACACATATACTCACACACACATACATATACTCACAAACACACACATATACTCACACACACACATATACTCACACACACACACATATACTCACACACACACACATATACTCACAAACACACACATATACTCACACACACACACATATACTCACACACACACACATATACTCACACACACACATATACTCACAGACACAAACACATACTCACACACACACTCACACACATATACTCACACACACACAGACACATATACTCACACACACACATACTCACACACTCACACACACATATACTCACACATACTCACACACACATACTCTCACATACTCACACACTCACATACATAATCACACGCACATATACTCACAAACACACACACATATACTCACACATACTCACACACACACACACCTACTCACACATACTCACACACACACACACAAACACATACTCAAACACACACACATACTCACACACACACACATACTCACACACACACTCACACACACTCCCTCAGTCCCTCCGTAGGAGATGAGTGGTTCAGGGGGGCGTGGAGAGAGTAGTGATACAGTAGGAAGTGTCACACACTGATACACGCCCACCTCCCCAGTCATCCATCTTCCTTTGATCAGTCTCTCTCTGAGTGTGTTGTATTTAGAGAACAGAACGTTCCCACCCTCTTTGGACCTTTGACCCTCTCCTCCCCATCAGTGCGGCGTGATCGAGTGTATCCCCGACTGTAAGTCCAGAGACCAGCTCGGCAGGCAGACGGACTTCGGGATGTACGATTATTTCCGTAACCAGTACGGAGACGAGTCCACCCTGGCGTTCCAGAAGGTGAGGAAGCTCTCGCTGTTTCCCTCTTTTATTCTTCTTTCTATTTATTGTTATTTTTAATTATTACATCCCCGAAAAGTCCGGGGGGGGTCGTCCTCCACGCCGCAGCCCCTTCCTGTTAACTGACCGTGGGCTGCGGTTCTGACAGCCGTGTCCTGGTCTCCACAGGCGCGGTATAACTTCATCCGCAGCATGGCCGCCTACAGCCTCCTGCTGTTCCTGCTGCAGATCAAGGACCGACACAACGGCAACATCATGCTGGACAGCAAAGGCCACCTCATCCACATCGGTACGGTCCACCGCCAAAGACGGGCCAGCAGGTCCCTCAGAGACAAGAGGGGACGGGGACCAGTTTGGAACACCTTCAGAAGTTCTGGTGCTGGCCCCGGGGCCCACCTTCTCTAACCTCTGCCTTCTTCCCCCCAGACTTTGGGTTCATGTTCGAGAGCTCTCCCGGCGGGAACCTGGGCTGGGAGCCCGACATCAAGCTGACGGACGAGATGGTGATGATCATGGGGGGCAAGATGGAGGCCACACCTTTCAAATGGTTCATGGAGATGTGTGTGAGAGGATATCTGGCTGTCCGGTAAGAAACTCCGCCGTGGGTCGGTAGAGACGTGAAGACGAGGCGGATGATGAAGATGAAGAGACGCATGGAGTGGGTCATTAATCTTTCTCCTCTTCTTCTCCTTCTCCTGGGATCGTGAAGACCCTACATGGATGCGGTGGTCTCTCTGGTGACCCTCATGCTGGACACTGGACTGCCGTGTTTCAGGGGTCAAACCATTAAACTCCTCAAGTAAGTCTGAGGGTCACATGACCGCGTGTGGAATGATCACTGACCTTTCTGACGCTATTTTCAGACATCTGACTCAGCATATTTATAGGTTACGGTTATTTTCCATCCCTTGGCGTTAACCAGCTTCCATAGAAACCAGAGACCATGTTTTATCCATCGGGTCGACTAAAGCCCGACTCCACGGACGTTTGTTCTGCTGCCGCTGAATCTGTTTAAAGTCCAACATTCGTGTGTTGTGTTGTCTTCTTCACCCAGGGGACGCTTCAATCCTCACATGAGTGAGAAAGAGGCGGCGGCGTTCATGATCAAAATCATCCAAAGCTGTTTCCTCAGCAGCAGGTGGGTAAAAACCCAGGATACATGAAGTTCTGTCCGGCGTGAGCTCCCTGGTTCTGAAGCGACCCGTGGGTTTGGGGAATCGTCACACCTCTGATTCTCTCTTTCCTCCATCTTGTTCCCACCAGGAGTAAAACCTACGACATGCTGCAGTACTACCAGAACCAGATTCCCTACTGAAGACCCTCTTGTCGGACCTCCTCTGTACCTCCAGCACGTCCGTCTCCCCGGGGCGCCCTGAGGACGGTGTAGTAAGGTGGAGGAGGCGTAGCGCTCTGCTCCCATCGCGCCGTGAGACGGCTGCTTCAGGGGTTTGACCAAATCAAGTATTTAAATTTCACCCTTCAAGTAATTCCTTCTCCTGGACTGATTGTTTATTTGTTACTCGGCCGACAACGACAGAACTCCCCGTCCTCGCCGGTCTCCACTCCTTATGCACTTTATCCACGACAGTGTTTGAGCGCTTCAGCTGCCTGTGGCGGCGGGAGGTCACCCATCAGAGATGACGTCTGCACCGGTTTGGACTCCAAGAATCCATCAGCTGTTGGTCCGACTCCCCGGTCTGACATAAGAGTATGTAGCGATGCTGTCGAATATTTACTGTAGAACGCAGCGGTTTTATTTCTGTTCATTAACGTGCAGCGTGGAGTTCTGTGTGGAGCGGAGAACCGATTCATCAGAACATCTCAGCGGTTCTGCTCTGATCCTCAGACACAGATGGTTCTGACATTCATAGTTGATGTGTAGCCTGCAGCGATAGAAACCCTTAAATGTTTTATGTGAGAATCGGACAGAATCGGAACCCCGCCCTCAGAATTTACATCAAATAGTGGATTTGGACAATATCTCGGTCACTGCCGGTGGAGTTGGACAACATTGAGGTGGTTCTGGGAGTTTATGAGGACCATGGATCAATGAAGTCATCATGGTTCTGCTCCCAGTCAGACCATTTGGATTACTTTCAGGTTCAGGTATTTCATACTCTGAATGAACTGGACTTCACCGGGTTTGGATTGGAGAAGAGGAGGAGTAAAAGAAGGAGATGATGTCATCACAGCTGACCCGGATGTGTGTCCTGACGCTCCTCCTGCCCGTCAAAAACCATCACGATATGATGATCTGTCCAAATCACCCAAAACTCGCTGTATTTACTTCTATGTCCATGATTCTGCTGATGTGTGCTAATTATGCTAACGGGACCACAGAACCTGAGGACCCGTACCTCACAGTCAAGATCAAACCTTTGGGTACTCAACACTTCCAGCTTCATGTTTGGTTCTGATGGCTGGCAGGTAAATGATATAATGTTTATTTAAAGATATTTCTCCAGCATGAGGAATGACTATGAACCTGAACCTGAACCCAAACCTGAACCTGAACCCGAACCTGAACCTGAACCCGAACCTGAACCTGAATCCGAACCTGAACGCTCCTGCTTTTTGTTCCCACTCTTCATGCACCCACCTGCTGCTCAGGTGCTACGAGCCGACCCGAGTTCTACGACCACATGAACGCCTCGGTCAGCGTTGAGTAAACAAGAACAGGGACGACGAGAAGTAGACTAC
Organism: Lophius piscatorius; assembly: GCA_009660295.1. Lineage (NCBI taxonomy): Eukaryota > Metazoa > Chordata > Actinopteri > Lophiiformes > Lophiidae > Lophius > Lophius piscatorius. The sequence continues at coordinate 5,278 of VRLP01002819.1, forward strand.
TGGCACAGAAGAAGAAAAACCCCACCCAAAGAGGTTCAAGAGAAAAGACCGGAATGAGACGTCAAGAACTGACAGACCAAACATTCCTGTATGAAGACAGGACGTACCGACCCGAGGCCAGAACCGTGTCCAACAGCTGTTAGAAGCTTTGTATTAAAACCTGATTATGTCGTCTTACTGCGCCAGTGGAACCACTGAAACCGGGCTTTACTGGACCGGTAATGAGGAAGAATCCTCCTTATGAGCAGGTGAGGACTTGCTAATTTATCAAACTTGATACGACAAAAAGTCTCTTAATAATAACCTAAAAGTTTAGCGTCTCTAGTTAAACTATTTTCCCCGGCAGTCAAAACGTCATCATGAAATGATTTTAACAAGTCAGATTTTAGACAATTTTTCATTTTATGGTAATTTTAGAGTGTCTTAAGATATTTAATGAAATCCAAAAAGAAATAAAATATACACAAAAAAAAAATCATTTTTCTTTTTTTCTTGGCGAGAACATTAAAGCGTTTAAGATGCAGCTGATCTGGATTATTATCTGGACCTGCTCTTCATGATGCTCCGTGGAAATCAACACCATAGATAAGTGGATGTTTGTCGCCTCAGAACTGGTGGGTCAAATCCAGTGGGATTAGATCAAAGGGAGAGTCTGAAGAAGATCCTGACTTCGTTTCTCTTTTGGATCTGCGGCCCACGCCTCCGCCTCGTTCAGTGGAAATAAGTACTTCCTGTGTGCAGATGGTGGAGGCAGGAGCAGGAGCTGAAGGTGTGAAGGTTCCTGAAGCCCACCTGGTTCTATCCTGTGCGGTAAAATGTCCTCCATGTCTGCAGTTTGTGTTTTTAAAATTCCTCTGAAGTCCTGCTGATGATGATGATGATGATGATGATACCTAAAAGCCATTTCTCCTACCCTCGGTAGAAACGCAGCTGTAGTGATACTTGACGATGAACCCAAACCTTATGCAATATGTCCTCGCGTGTTGACGATGTTTTGGTGTCCGGTGCCTCCACCGCTGCGTCCGACCGCAGCCGCCGGAGCCTTTCCATCAAAAACCCAACCTCAACTGTTATTTCATGGCTTCTCAACGCCAGACCATCCAATCGAAGCCATTTTAAGATTGTGTTTGTCATCTTTTCTGTCTCCTGTGAAGCAGAGGTGATGCTCACTGTGTAAGATCACGTCTGTTATTCTGATAACCTCTGATTTCCAGATTAAATGTGTGAACAAGTGTCAGACGACTGTTTGATGTTTGATGTTTGTTTCAAGCTTTCCACATTTTCTTTAGCAGAGCAGTAAAAACATCAGCTGCTGTGTTTGCCAATGTTCTCAGTTCTCTACAAAACTGACTAAAGTGGTCGCCAATAGGACTATCTTTTTAATCTTGTTGAGCAGTTTTTTTTACTGCCAGCAGAAAGTGGCGACCATTTAGATGCAAATGTAAAAAAAAAACACAGAAAAAAACTTAAAACAGGGAAATTAACCACTGGTTCCAAACATTTAAAAAAGAAACGGTGATGAAGCCTAGCAACAGTAATAGAAAACTAAAAAAGAACGCCAGTGATTGTTTGATTGTGGGAGTAGAAGATACACACGTAAACATAAATACAGCCTGAATAAACAGGAAGTAACTCCTTGTTATATGTTATAACTATTACATAGTTATGTCTATAACAATATCCTATGATGCAAATGATGATGTTATAACAAGAAACCATTTTTGTTTTAACCTGAATTTATTTTCATGTAATTAAGACGTACAAACGTATCACAGATCAAAATGTTTGTCACGTTAAAAAATGATGTTTTTCACTCCTGTGGAATTTCTTTTCACATTATAACAAGTTATTTATTACATAGTTATAATGTTTATGTTATAAACACATTCAAACTTTATGTTATAAAACATTAATCACGTCATAACGCCAAAAGTTTCTTTTCAAAATCCAAAACTTTTTTTCTAAGTTATACACAAATATTTCATAATGACCTTCTCTGTGGCTCCTCCCATCACAGCCAGAGTTTCCTCTCACTCTACTCTCACTCCCAGAACCACTGATGTCATGAAGAATAAGGAGCTCCTGTTTGTATCCAGTGAAACGTTTTCCTGCTGTGATGCCCTGCAGCGGGCCCAATCCTCTAGTCCTCACTGGTCCAGGCTATGAATGGAAGCAAAGAAAGGAATCAGCCAGTCGTGTTGAACTCTGACCTCTGACCTCTCTCACACATCACAGACGAGCCTCTGAAACACGTCGCAACCAGCGCAGGGAGAAATGTGTGCCGGTGCCACAAAGGTCAAATGTCAGCGGGAGTGAAACCGATCCGAGCACAAAGGACCCTCGTCCTCTTTGTCTCTGAGCCGTAGTGGGTCGGGCCCATCGGGACCAAACTGAACATTAGCTCCCAAATCCTGCATCTCAACCAGCTCCAACCAGAACACACCCTGATGATGTCACCGGGATGACATCACTTTAGCCTCAAGTCTCATGAGGTTACACCATCTGACCCTTTGACCCTGACGACCCTCAGGGGTGTGTGTATGTACACTTAAATCACAGACGGGATCGATGAATGAAATGGTTATCAAGTTTAAAATCTTTATTATTTTTCTTGCATGTCATCTGTTTTCAACCACAGAAGAACTTTATTGGTATAAAGTGTGTAACAAAAACCTTGAACCCACTGAGGACTGGATTCTCAATCAGACCCAAGATCAAAGCCACAGGTTCTGATCCAACTGGAGTGAATTTCATCAAAACATCTCATTATGAGTCTCGTGGTAGGTTTGACCTTTTGACCTCCAAATATATTATTATGTGTTTGTATGTTATACGTTTTTATATGTGTATGTTTGGGTGTATTTGCTGTACATGTATATGAATAATATAATATTTTACATATATTTATAATTGTGTATATATACTTCTTTATGTATATATGCACGCACGTACATACATATATATATATATATATATATATATATACAGCATATATGCTGTATATATATATATATATATATATATATATATATATACAGCATATATGCTGTATTTGTGTGTATATATATATGTATATACACAGATAAATATATATATACACTGTATGTATATATACACACATATATTATATGTTGTGTCTGATTGCATTATTACCTTTCCTCCTCTTACTGTCTCTGAGTAAATAAGTCTCAGTATCAGACTCCCTCAGGTGTGTCGCTATCAGACCTCTCACACAGGTACACTTCCAAACCTCTGGGGATGACGTCACCGGGATGGGCGGGTCACGTGGTGTGGTCAGAGGGAAACCTGCCGTTCAACGTTAAAGGATTGAAGGAGCGAGGAGGAAGATAAGGAGAGGAAGGTAAGGAGACGACAGGCTGTGTTTACATCTACAGAAACTCTCTGTTAGTCGGTTCGTTCGATCATCTATCGATTAGGAATGATCTAAAGAGGAAACCCGAACGACTAAAGTCTGAAAGTCAACCCTTAACTTCAGGTTACGTTAGCGGCGCGCGACAGGCGCGAGCCAAGTGTACCTCGCAGACATGGTAAGGAGGTTAAAGTGTTTAAAAAACGTCAGAGGGAGGAAGATTATATAAAAGAAACTCTGTCGTACAGTTTTACTAACGGCTCCCGGAGAAAAAGTTACTTCAAAGGTTTGTGGAGTTTTTCCTCTGGCCGAGATCCAGACAGAAGAAGGTGGAACCCGATCAGGCCTCCGTCCCCTCAGTCTACACTATACACCAAATATACATATATATATATGTACATACACATATATATATATATATATGTATATGTATGTATATATATAGACCTTATACTACATTTATACACCCCGGTACTACCGACGATCTCTGACAGGGAGACTAACATGTGACTTATATATCAGACAACCACTGCTTAGATATTACTTATCTACAGTAAACAAAGGATTTATATACATATATGTGACACATATATATATATATATACACTACACATATTACAAACATGCTTGTGTATACATATGCCTTACATTATGATTCTATATACCATATTTAAATACTTTATTTACATGTTTGTGTCTAAACATGCACATATATATATATATATATGTGCATATATACGCTTTGTGTATATACACAAGTATATACGTGTCTAAAGATGTACTAAATGTGTATCTGTATATATATACTACATGTATATATACATGTTTATGTATTTATATACATATACACACATATAAATTATAAATATATATACATTTATATATATATATGCTACTAATTGCTGAAAAAGTTAATTCTGGTTCTGAAAACGTTGTCAGGACACAGTGACATCACAGTGACCTTATTAGGCAGGTGGTTTTAATGTAATGGCTGATCGGTGTAGAGACGTCCTTTGATCTCAGTGAGGCTCCTGATCCTGGGATCCAGCTCCTTTGATTGCAGGCAGCTGAGATGACCTTACTCACAGACATGTCTGAGATGTTTTTCTCGAGCCTCCGTCGCTCCATTTATAACGTTATAGAGGATTTAGTGGGGAAGGTTCTGGGCAGTTCTGGGCGTGCGAGCATCACCTGACCTCCTCTGTGTCTCTGCAGGTGATTCCTCGCTGCTCGACATTGGTACCAGGTTTGCATTCTGACCCGCGGGCCAATGTAAGTCCTGTTGAGTGACTGCGTGTGAAAGAGGTATCGCAGCACAGTCAGTATTCTTTTTTTATCTCTGGAGGTGGTGAGGAACGGGACCGTTGGCCCTCAGGAATGTGTTTTTGTGCCGTAGAGAAGATGAAGCTGTCATGGCCTCCTCACCTGAACTCACCTGACGCTGCTTATTTGGTCGCTGCTGCACAAAAATACATTGTTGACTGGGCTTGAATGGAGGATGCTGGGAACTCATCTTCGACCGTGAAGGTTCTACTCTGGTGACCTGCTGCTATCTTTAATCTAGAGATGCATGAATTACATCCTCATCAACAAACTCCTCTTCCTCCTCGCTGTATTTCTCCTTTCTGTCACACCTTCTCTGGAATGATGGGGAGATAATGGCGGTTCGGTGATTACCGGTTCGGCCCGGATGTTGCTGCTCTTCTGGGTCTGTTGTGAAGATTCCTTGAGTATTTTTATTACTTCTTGAGTTTTGGTTAATAAATGCATTTCAGGATGCGTCCGTTTAAATACGGTTGGATTTATATTTTATTCCTAATCTGCTCCTGGTGAGACCTGCTGAACTCGGTCCAGATTCTCAACCAGAACACGACACAGAATATGTTACGTAATGATTGAAGGCGGGCTTTGAGATCAAATAAACAAAGAACCGTTGAAAGATCACATTTATTGGTCTGACAGTTGCTGTGATGTTAAACTGTTACTGGTGGCCGTCCTCTTCTAGTGTGGATGGAGATAGTTCTGTCCTTTAACAGAACTTAGAACTCTACTTCATCACAACAGAACTCAGAACAGAGACATCGGTTCTGTTTGAATGAAACCAAACTGGAACATTCAGTGTTTAATGGGTGTGTGTGTGTGTGTGTGTGTGTGTGTGTGTGTGTGTGTGTGTGTGTGTATGTGTGTGTATGTGTGTGTATGTGTATGTGTGTGTGTGTGTTTGAGTGTGTGTGTGTGAGTGTGTGTGTGTGTGTGTGTGTGTGTGTTTGTGTGTGTGTATGTGTGTGTGTGTGTGTGTGCTCTCAGGGACCATCACCATCCTCATGTCCTATGGAGGAGGCTATCATGGACGCACTGAGCGCGTCCCCCAGGAACCCTACTACGACCAGGTACCATCGGGATCTTTACCCCGAACAGATTCTAGAGATCTGCTGCCGCTGAGAGAGCAGAGGGCGGCCCACCTCACCCACAGCGCCGACCCCCTCCCCCCTCCTCCGCTGCCGGACCAGCCTCCCGTGGGCCGTGAGTTTGATCCCAGTGGCAGCGAGGACAACCCCGACCCCGACCTCGACCCCGCCCTCGATATCAAACCAGTCCACCGCTTCATCCCCGACTCCTGGAAGGACTTCTTCAGAGTCAGTAACCGCAGCAGCAACAAGCCCTGGTCCATGTCGTCGTCCTCCCAGAACCACAACAGCACCACTGAGGGGGTCAGCTGCTCTCCTCCCCACTCGCCCTCTCCTCCGGGGTCGTACCGGGATCCTTATGGCGGCTCGGCCAGCAGCTACAACTCACGCAAGGGGCTCCTGGAAACGGGGGAGGTCCACGAGTCTGTTTCTGGGCGCACCAACCACACGGGTCTGACCTACATCGAGCGGGTGGAGGAGTACCATCAGCGCTACGCCTACATGAAGTCCTGGCCGGGGCTGCTGAGGATTCTGGGCTGCGTGGAGCTCCTGCTGGGAGCGGCTGTGTTCGCCTGCGTCTGCGCTTACATCCACAAGGACAACGAATGGTTCAACATGTTCGGATACTCGTCTCCTGGAGGCGCGTACGGAGCGGGTTTGTACGGCGCCGGCACAGGTGGGTCCTACTACACCGGTCCCAAAACCCCGTTTGTGCTGGTGGTGGCGGGGCTGGCCTGGGTGGTGACTGTGATCATGTTAGTGTTGGGAATGACCATGTACTACCGCACCATCCTGCTGGACTCCTCCTGGTGGCCGCTGACGGAGTTTACCCTAAACCTGGCGCTGGCGGTTCTCTTCATGGTCGCAGGTGAACACAAATAACAATCATGCTCTATCATTTACGTGACACCAGACTAACTTCTCACTCTAGTTGAAGTGGAATAACATTTCCAGAGTGGCGGGGGGTGGGGGGGTGGACCTTTCTCACCAGCGACATTTGATCATCTGGAAAACATCTGTTAAAAGTACTTTGTTTTATGTCAGTCTCTCTCTTACAACCGTGAAATCTTTATACTCAGTAGTGTGATTATTATTATTATTATTATTATACTCTTCATACTCAGTAGTGTGATTATTATTATTATTATACTCTTCATACTCAGCAGTGTGATTATATTATTATACTCTTCATTCTCAGTAGTGGGATTATTATTATTATACTCTTCATACTCAGCAGTGTGATTATTATTATTATACTCTTCATACTCAGCAGTGTGATTATATTATTATACTCTTCATTCTTAGTAGTGTGATTATTATTATTATACTCTTCATACTCAGCAGTGTGATTATTATTATTATTATTATACTCTTCATTCTCAGTAGTGTGATTATTATTATTATTATTATTATACTCTTCATACTCAGTAGTGTGATTATTATTATTATTATACTCTTCATACTCAGCAGTGTGATTATATTATTATACTCTTCATTCTCAGTAGTGGGATTATTATTATTATACTCTTCATACTCAGCAGTGTGATTATTATTATTATACTCTTCATACTCAGCAGTGTGATTATATTATTATACTCTTCATTCTTAGTAGTGTGATTATTATTATTATTATTATTATACTCTTCATACTCAGTAGTGTGATTATTATTATTATTATTATACTCTTCATTCTCAGTAGGGTGATTATTATTATTAGAGTCATCATACTCAATAGTGTGATTATTATTATTATACTCTTCATACTCAGTAGTGTGATTATTATTATTATTATTATTATACTCTTCATACTCAGTAGTGGGATTATTATTATTATTATTATACTCTTCATACTCAGTAGTGGGATTATTATTATTATACTCTTCATACTCAGTAGTGGGATTATTATTATTATACTCTTCATACTCTGTAGGTTGATTATTATTATTATTATTATACTCTTCATACTCAGTAGTGTGATTATTATTATTATACTCTTCATACTCACTAGTTAGATTATTATTATTATACTCTTCATACTCAGTAGTGTGATTATTATTATTATTATTATTATTATACTCTTCATACTCAGTAGTGTGATTATTATTATTATTATTATACTCTTCATACTCACTAGTTAGATTATTATTATTATACTCTTCATACTCAGTAGTGTGATTATTATTATTATACTCTTCATACTCAGTAGTGTGATTATTATTATTATACTCTTCATACTCAGTAGGGTGATTATTATTATTGTTATACTCTTCATACTCAGTAGTGTGATTATTATTATTATACTCTTCATACTCAGTAGGGTGATTATTATTATTATTATACTCTTCATACTCAGTAGTGTGATTATTATTATTATACTCTTCATACTCAGTAGTGTGATTATTATTATTATACTCTTCATACTCAGTAGTGTGATTATTATTATTATTATTGTTATACTCTTCATACTCAGTAGTGTGATTAAGATACTTACCAATAAAGTTATGGGTTTGTTCCATTCAATCAAAGAGACGCCCCTACATTTTACAGACTGCACCTTTAAAATAAGAGTCAGACAGGCAGGATTGGTTGGGTGGGATATTACCTGCTGCACTTCCTGAACATAATGTCCACAGTTGTCTTTTCAGGTGTTTAGGACAGATACAGTTGAGGGAAGCGTTCTCTTCAGGACGAGTGAGGAGGGAAGGAATAAAAATCATCGTGATGAAGAAGTACCTTTTATTACAGTCTGTGTTTTTTGTTCATCAGGCATTGTTTATGTCCGTGACACAACCCGCGGCGGCCTCTGCTCCTACCCGGTCTTCAACAACGGCATCAACGGGGCCTTCTGCAGAACGGAGGCGGGCCAGACGGCTGCCATCATCTTCCTGTTTGTCACCATGGTGGTGTATCTGATCGGAGCCATGGTGTGTCTGAAGCTGTGGAGACACGAAGCTACGCGCCGATACAGAGAACGTTACGGCCAGGAGGTAACAGCTGCATCTTCGTTCATGCGCTTGGATCCTGGGGGTCTGCTGAAGGTTAAAGGGTCATTTGTCACACACACACAATCATGCACATACACCTCCTGACCCCGATGACCTGCTGAAGATGTTCTGACCCGGTCATCTAGGCGTCATGAATGGTAGCATCTAACCCTAACCCTTCTCATCAGCTTCAGAACAGAAAGTTCCTTTACTGTCTGATACATCCAAACCACTGACAGGTAACCAGGTAATATACCCCACCCACTGACAGGTAACCAGGTAATATACCCCACCCACTGACAGGTAACCACGGTAACCAGGTAATATACCCCACCCACTGACAGGTAACCAGGTAATATACCCCAACCGCTGACAGGTAACCAGGTAATATACCCCACCCACTGACAGGTAACCAGGTAATATACCCCACCCACTGACAGGTCACCAGGTAATATACCCCACCCACTGACAGGTAACCAGGTAATATACCCCACCCACTGACAGGTAACCAGGTAATCATATATTATTATTATATAATGTTATTCTGACATTACTCTCAGTGGTTTAAATGTTCTGGTTGATCAGTTTAGGCCCAATAGTCCCCCTATTTCCTTGATCCAAAATCCATCCCATAATCAATAATATGGACCACAGCTGCTCCACTTCCTGATGAGGTCCTTTAATCTGACTGTGGTCCAAAACATGGATCACCGGACCGGACTTCTTGTTTATACTCTTGTATCCAGAAACCAATTCTAGTTATTGACACACTATGTTGTTATTATGGGTCTTCGTGTTCTTCCTCCTCCTGTGTTTGATCTCAGGTGGGTGTTATTGTTGTACCTGCTGCTGTAACGCCGTAACGCCGTCCTCTCCCCTCTGAACCAGCGACGTCTTATCTCCTACGCTGACTGGATTGTTTTCTTGTTTTGACACAGATGCATCCCTCCAACGTACGAGCAGCTCAGGCACCGGTGAGCTTCCTGTCCCGCCCTCCACTGTCAATCAGATCCTGTTCATACAGGAAGTCCAGTATTGCAGCATAAATCATAAAAGTAGTGAATGATTCTGGAGTCACAGATTCTGGTTCCTGTCACACAGCCGTTCTCCTGTTTCTGCAGATGGTTCCAGGTTCTGCTCCCGCAGCCAAAACTCTAGAAGAGGTCAGGGTTTCTTCGGTGGTTCCTATCCAGGCGGCTCCCAAACCGGTCCCAGCAAAGGTCCTGCAGGGAGCGATACCGTCGGGACACATCCCTAAACCTGTGATTCTGCCGGACTACATCTCGTGAGTCTGGTTTGTTTACCACGACTGTTTACTAAACCTGACAGTTGATTCTGGATTATTACATCCGTCACCGGTGATCATCATAATGGTTCTGACCACTGGGGACTGGATCTCAGGTTCCTGCTCCATGTACGAATCAGCCTGGACAGAACCTCAGGAGAACAGAGAATCAGACCACGACTCCTGGAAAATCCAACCTGTGAAATATAAATCCAGAAAACTCTCTGAGCGTGTTTCTGATCACACGATCGTTCTCGCTCTCCTCTGTGCAGGAAGTACCCGGCCATCCGGTCCGATGAGGAGCGGGACCAGTACCGAGCCGTGTTCAACGACCAGTACGCAGAGTACAAGGAGCTCCACTCCGAGGTGCAGCTGACCGTCAAGAAGTTTGAGGAGATGGACGCCATGATGCGCAGTCTGCCGCCGCACCCCTCCAGCCAGATGGTGATTGGTTTAAAACTGGGCCCTTCAAAATAAAACTCACTCTGTAAAAGACGAAGAATCCGTCTCTCCTCCTCTGAAACAGGAGGAGACACGCTCAGAGTCAGGGAGGAGACACGGTAGGAGTCAGGGAGGAGACACGCTAGGAGTCAGGGAGGAGACACGCTAGGAGTCAGGGAGGAGACACCCTAGGAGTGAGGGAGGAGACACGCTAGGAGTCAGGGAGGAGACACGCTAGGAGTCAGGGAGGAGACACCCTAGGAGTGAGGGAGGAGACACCCTAGGAGTCAGGGAGGAGACACGCTAGGAGTCAGGGAGGAGACACGCTAGGAGTCAGGGAGGAGACACAGTAGGAGTCAGGGAGGAGACACAGTAGGAGTCAGGCAGGAGACACACTAGGAGTCAGGGAGGAGACACAGTAGGAGTCAGGGAGGAGACACACTAGGAGTCAGGGAGGAGACACACTAGGAGTCAGGCAGGAGACACACTAGGAGTCAGGGAGGAGACACAGTAGGAGTCAGGGAGGAGACACAGTAGGAGTCAGGGAGGAGACACACTAGGAGTCAGGCAGGAGACACACTAGGAGTCTCTCACAAGTAGAAGAAAGGGGAACACAGAGAAACTAAAAGAGGAGGAGGTACAAATGAAACAGCAGGAAGGAGCAGAACTATGACATCATGTATATTTTTATATATTTTTGTTGTCTCATCATCCGTGTGGGTGAAGATACAGCCCAACACGTCCTGCAGTGCTGAGGTCACGCTTTAGGTGAACAAACACAAAATCCAGCGGAGCGGATCCAGAACCGACCCACCAGCAGCCGGTGGAGTGACTTAGAGCCAGTATTACTTAAGCCTGAATAAGTTAAATGTGTAGAATATCCCTCCGCTCTCCTTCTTGTGAAATCTCCCTCTTTCCCACGTCCTCCTCCGCCCGCACTTCCTGTTTCCTGTCGAACTTCCCCTCCACCCTGGAATTCCATCAGCGCCCCACCCCGACTTTCTCAGCATCGTCCCCTTTGGGTTTGTTTGTCTGACCTGCTTGGATGTTTTCTGTCTCCTGTAGGAGGTCGGTCGCATCAACAGAATCCTGCAGGAGTACCAGAGGAAGAAAAACGTGAGCGCCTCCTTCTCTCTTTTACATTCTATCTCCTGCTTCCCCTCTGAGGCTCAGGGTTCGTAGGTCAAACATCAGCACCACGTGTCAGAACTAAAGTCATTATCTTTAATGTGTAATGGCGTGTGAAAACGAGAATGAGGTCAAATAGTTCAGGATGACGTCATCCAGAACCCTTGATGCGGTTCTGGTCCTGAGGAGAGACCTTGACTCTTGTTGGTGTATTAGTTTGAGATTCTGTTGATGATTAAAGTACAGAAGTTCTGCAGCATTACTAGACCAGGACTCATAATGTGTTTGTGTTGTGGGTCAGCAGGACCCGACCTTCCTGGAGAAGAAGGAGCGCTGTGAGTACCTGAAGAACAAACTCTCCCACATCAAGCAGAAGATCCAGGAGTACGACAAAGTCATGGAGTGGAACGACGGATTCAGCTGAAAGCTGGGAAAGGGACATTTCACCCGGAGGGAGAGAGAGGAACCGGTCTGGACCAGAGAGACTCAGAGACTGGGATTCTGACCCGCTGCATCTTAAACTGTGTTTGTCCGTCTGTGTTTTTAAAGATAGAAGACGTGTTTCCTACTTCAAGGGATCATTCCACGTTTGGGAAACACGCAGAATCATCACGATGGATTATATCCTGTAGGTGGTTAGCTTAGCTCACGTTCAGGCGCTCCTCCAGAACTGGACCCGTGTTTTTAGACTGCGGGAGGAAGCCGGGGGAGCCTCCGCCCAGAAAACCCAAGACGAGGATCTGAACCTGAATCAGAACCAACTTGCTCCACCTGTCTTGAATTCTACAGCTGACTGGTGCTTTTCCTCCAGAAGGGTGTAGTAGAACGCGGGTGGAGTTGAGCGCTGGAGCGACACAGCCTCACAGGGTTCCACCCATTCTGTAAGAAGACGGAATCGGATCATCAGGTCTAAATAAACCTTTGATGGTATTTAGGGGTGAACTTTCCCTTTAAAAGACCAAACAGAGATATCCTGATCATGTGACGTGTGTTTCCCTTTTCAGACTGGAGTCCAGCACCAGTCAGAGGCTAGGTGTGTCCAAATGTGTGATTCCAGTCTTCATGCTAAGCTAACTGCTAAGCTAACGGCCTCATTGTTGTGTAATAATGTTCCATGATTTCAAACGAGCCGCTTTAAAAGGTCTAAATATGCAAAAATAATTCAACATGTATGTTAAACTGTGATCGGGCTCCACCGCTGAACGTCACTGTTTCTGTTTTCTTACTGCACATGTGTCTTTTTTATAAATACATATATATATACATGTATATGTATATATATACATATATATATATACATATATATGTGTATATACACATATATATGTATGTATACAGTATATCACTGGAGATACGCACGTCCTTTACGAGAGTCATATGTTTTTTATGTTTATGTTGTTCAACCATTTCATACATTCAAAGGTTTTGTATTTTATAGTCACTTAAATATCCAAAGTACTTAAGCGTTTCTTGGAACTGATCCACTTTATCCACTAAATGTACTGGATCCACTAAATGCACTGGATCCACTGGAGACCCCCGTGCTCCGTAAGACCACGACTGTAAATATGTTGCTTTAAATGTTCTGTCAGTAATTTAAGTCATAAAAGGATGTTTTCTCTCACTGAGATCACGTGAGTTTGTGCAAAAAGGAAAAACAGGACTGGATCCGCTTCAGCCCCCGGAATGTGAAGGTTTGTCTTTACACACAAACAGAAGAAAAGATATGTCCAAATAAAATCTATGAATAATTCTTTTACTCAAACCATCGTTGTAGAATTCCCTGATAAAATCAGCCCAACAGGAAGATTAAGTTTGGGTTTAAGATTCATGTGGAGGCGGTTTCATTCTGATCCAGATCCAGGGGACGGATTTTCACCGGTTCATGTATTTTCCATGAAAAGCCATTTATTATCTACTCTAGACGTTGTTTACAGCAAATATGGAAGATTAAAAACCTCCAGAAGAAAAGCATGAATTATAAATTATTCTTTATACTACCAGTAACGATGCAGATAGAGTTCTGGGGATAAACATGTGATTCTTATGTTTAATTTTAATCCTGTAAAGTAGAAACAAATGTCTAAAAAAAAAGGAAATACTCATTTATTTAATTAGATTAAATTAAATTAAATTAAAAGAATATATATAGAGATATAAAATTATTTGATATGTTGTTCATTTAACTACATCATTTGATGAAACATAATATATTTTTTTGTATATATATTTTCAAGTACTTTTATTTATAATGACTTCATTATCTATTAATTATTATTATTATTATTATTATTATTATTATCATTAATGCGGCGGCGTATTTATTCTTTTATATTTTTGACTTTTCTCACCAGTTTGTACATTTTTGTCGCTCTCAGGACTCCATAGAACAATAAATGTCTTCTTGATCATTTTAAACACATTCAGTTTAATAATTAAATTATTGATTGATTGTTTTCTGGATTTTTTTAGATGTTCATTTTCAACATCTTATTATTTTTATATTATTTACTGTTCAACCATCAGAAAAATTCAAAACAAACAGGATCCGTTTTAATCTAACTGCAATCCACCGACGCATTCTTGGACGTCTCCTCCAGGAACGTCATCTGACACCTGTGAGGGGGCGGGGCTAAAGTGAGTCAGAGCGGCTCACCTGGGTGCGGCCGCGGTTGTTTTTAGCAGCTGGAACAGTTTCAGGTGAGACATTTCATTTCAGGAGGAGCTGAGAGGAAACCATATCTTAGGTGAGTGTTTGTGGGTTCGACACCTGTTCTAGTTTCTAACTATGCCTCACCTGTACCTGTGCAGAAAACACAGGTGTCAGAATAAAACAGGAAGTAGAGTTAAAGATCGCATGATTATAAAGGAGGCTGCTTTAAAAGTGATAATATGTTGAATTGTAATAAAATGTCTTATTTTAATGGGCTGAAGGTGAAGCTGTTCACTCTCACAGCAGCCGGGTCGGTTCTGCAGAATTTAAACGCCCTCACAGTTTGAAGAGATGCAGAATAAACTTTCAATGATTTATAAACAGGAAGTAGATTATTCTTCTTTATTATTTACACCGAAGAGGTTTTCACAACTGTTTGTAAGTCAGCAGGATTTAAAAAACCACGACCCATTAGAACCCAACCTCGTCGAAGGTTTGGTCATGTGACCGCCAGGAATACAGTACACTTTAAAATGAATTCAGTTTTCTTTTTAGAATCTCATATTGTGAGATGTTTTTTGTTTTTTTTCCCATTAATGTTTATCAGGCATAAATTATTGGACAGATTGGGATCAAACCGTGGAATGGTTCTGGTAGAACCTATTAAACACTGAAGTGGATCCACATAAAGGGGCGGGGTCAACATTTTCTCCTGATATTCACTTTGTGACCTTTCTGTGTCAGACGTGTTTCATAACCCGGTTCTGACGAGGTAAATGTCCTTGCAGATAAATTCTGAGGAGCACCCAGAGGATCCAGCAGCGATGTCCGCCAGACCCAACGGAAGCCCCCCTCCGTACGAGTCGGACGGATAGTGAGTGAATTCAGTTTTACTTTGTTTTTCCAATTTCAAAACTTTTTGGGTTTAAAAAAAAATAATAATAAATGTCATTCTCCTCGGTACGGAAGCTAAGAACCGACTTTGTTTAAATCCCGTGGATTGTACTGACTCTCATTAAATTGGACTAGAGCTGCATTTGGAATATTTAACCCAGTTAAATTTATGCGGACTAAATTCTCCTCCCGTAAAGTCTTAAGTGGCAATTTTGAGTTTTACAGTTAAAAAAACAAAAAATGATTTTATTTTATTTTTGTTGTTGTTGAGGATTTTGAAGGAACAACTCGATCATTTTGTTCCTTGGTTTGATTTACAGATCATAATCAGATTATAGATCCAGGTGCTTTCAGACTTGATTGATTAGTTTTACCGGCCTGGATGTCAAAGTTTTGTTTTTCATTTTCATTTCTTTTTATCTGACTAGAGGAACTTCTTTCTTTTGTACAGACTTTTGAGGATCACACAGTTGTATTAAGACCGTAACCTACCAGAGGAATCCTTAAAATGGGGGTTTAAAGGTTATTCCACTTTCAAATTAAAATCTAATAAAACCAGATTTTCAAAATAAAACACTTTAGTTCCTCAAAAGAAGGGGATTGATGATTTTATGCTTTTATTTTTGAAAATTCCCGCAGTGACAGCGTTTCCTGTCTTGTTTTTTCGTTGTTTTTCAGTGTCCCACCACAGCCGGCCTACTCCTACTACCCTGATGACGAGTTCCAGCATTTCTACCGCTGGTCGTCGCCACTGGGCATCCTTAAAATCATGGGCATCCTCATCATCGTTATGTCCGTGGCCATATTCGCCTGCGTCGCCTCCACGCTGGCCTGGGACTCCCAGGGAGCTATGGGCGGCTTTGGGGGCATCGGCGGGGGAGGATACGGCGGGGGAGGATACGGCGGGGGAGGATACGGGACGGGTGGAGGAAGCTACGGCGGCGGGTTCGGCAGCTTTGGTGGCGGCGGCTACGGGGCTGGAAATAACTACGGCTACGGTGGACTGGGAGGGAACTACACCGACCCGCGTAAAGGCAAAGGGTTCATGATTGCCATGGCGGCCATCACCTTCATCTTCTGCCTGGCCGTGTTCATCATCATCGTGTCTCACAACAGCCTATCGGAGAGCAGGAGGTTCTACCTAGCGCTGCTGATCATCTGCGCCATCCTAGCGCTGTTTATGCTAATAGCCTCCATAGTCTTCTTGATGGCGGTGAACCCCACGGCTCAGTCTTCTGGGTCGGTCTACAGCAGTCAGATCGCCGGTCTGTGCGCTCAGTACCAGCACCCGCAGCCCTCGGGAGTCTTGGTCAACCAGTACCTGTACCACTACTGCGTCGTGGAGCCACAAGAGGTCAACACCAACGCCGTCAGCACCCTCCTCTCTTTCTCCTGTCCTGTAACCGTCAATAACTCGGCGGTTCTTCTGATTTCAGGCCATCGCCGTGGTGTTAGGCTTCCTGGTCTGCGTCGCTCTGATCGTCATGCTCGTCTTCGCCCTGAAGACCCGCAAGAATATCCAATACTACGGCAAGAGCAACATCTTGTGGAAGAGGGTGAAGGTTGTGGACGGGGAGGAGCCGCCTAGAGATGTGGAGGAGTGGGTGAGTGATGTCATCTCTCTGCCTGACAGGAAATGAGTCGTTTAACCGATATTTCATCTTCCCCAGGAAAACGCAAAATCGTTAAAATACTCTGGTTCCCGATCCTCCGATATAAGGATGTTCTTTACGACCACGAGGAAGAACTTTATGGACGACGGGTTTAACGCCGGTGTTGAAGAGATGTCGTTAATAAAACACCATCGTCGGCATAAAGAGAGACTTTCACAGACGCGAACGATCGTTTGGCGTCCGCTCTTTATCTGAGCGAGGGGGAGGAGCTCCCGGATCTTTCCTTGCCTTGCTCACACTAAACTGGACCTCGACATACTTTCAAACGTCCTCCATGTGGACATTGATGCGACCAGAAGGTGTCATCGAAGAAAAAAAAAAAGCCTCGGAATTCGGATCCAAGGCTCCGTCTTTGATCTACGGGCCCAGCTCTGCTCTTACCTGGACCACTCAGAGGAGGCGGGGCAACAATGACCCTGATGACACCTGTGAGATATTTACACACAACAGTGAAGTGGAACAAAGGCACAACAGACCCGCCGTAGAAAACACTGTCAGGCTGACAGCAGGAAGGTTCTGGGTTCATGATCCGCCCCTGCCTCCGTTCTATGTGGGTTCTGATTGTTCCCCCCGTGTTTGTGTGGGTTCTGGTCCGGTTCTCCGGCTTCTCCCAACACTCCAAAACATGAATATAGGTGACTCTGCCTAACATGGTGGTTGGTCTCCCTGTGATATACTGGAGACTTGTCCAAGGTGAACCCCACCTCTGGCCCAGTGTCAGCTGGTTTAGGCTCCGCCCCCCTCTGGAACAGGGAAGTAGCGATTCTAAATCCTGGGTTAGGGTTACTTCAAGGGTTAATCCATCGATCCATAAAATGTCCCACTCTGGCGTCTCCGCATCATCTTCCGTTAACGTCAGTGGTAAAAGAGAAGATCCGACAGGTCCGTTTATGAGACTGGTTCTGGACGGGGCTTTTCTTCTGATCATCATCATGTCAGATCTGAACTCATATCGGAGGTCTATACTTAAGTATCAGCATAAAATCCTGACTATAGAAGGTTTTTGATTGACAGGAAATAATTCAGAAACTATTTGGGTCAGTTCTGGGTTCTGGTCGGACAAAAACCCAGATAACCACATTAAAGGAATCCAGTTGAGTCTTAAAATCCAGAGCTCACATGAAGAGCTGCTGAGCTCAGGTAGGCGTTTCGGCTGAGGTGGTTGGACCAGTTTAGTCACTGTCGCCTGTTTACCAGCGGGGGAGGGGAACCGCGGCGGTCCGGTTCCTTCTGGGTTTAGTTTCAAGGAGTGGCGAGAACACCGACGACAGTTTCAGTCGTTTCCCTTCAAGACGCATCTGGACTCAAACTGTCAGAGTTTACAGCTCCTGGTGACAGGTGTTAGTTTTCATGAGCGGCACCGACTGGGTCAACCGAGTGGTTCAGTTTGTGTCGTGATGACATTACTCTTTATTCCACCACAGAGGAAGAACCGGTCGGACCGGTGCTGTTGTCCGTAAAACCTACATGTCAGCAGAAACATTAGAGCCACACGACACTCCACCTCACTGCAGCCTGTGGGAAAACCCTGAAAGCGCTGAGGCCGAGGTTCTGACGCCGTGGTTCTGCAGTGTCATGTGGTTCTGGAGGGGGCGGGGCTTCTTTCTGTCACATTCCCTTCAGAGGACAAGTTGGTGCATGCTCCTCATACCAGAGATCCAGTCTGAGGGAGTCACTCCCCTCAACGTTCCTGCTGAAGGCTCTTCTCATCTGAAGGGGTTCTGATCCAACGGATCCAGTTGATCCATGTTGCTGACGTGTTTATTTTTTGTCTTTGAAGGTCAACAATGTGTCCTCAGTCCCTGCAGCGGTACCGATGGCGTACCACCCCGAGAAGATGAGAGGCTCCAGGAGTCACCTGGACGACGAAAGCACAAACTACGACAAACCCCCCTACAGCTACGCCCCCCAGTGAGTGAGTGAGTGACGGGGGGTGTGCTGGGTGTCCCCCCCCCTGTAGAGGGAGGGACACCCAGCACACCCCCCCAGTTATATTTGTGAGTGTTTACTGGAGGGGATTCTTTAGTCTGATGTCCCTGAATGCAACACCGCTTCTCCGTGCTGCATTCAGGGACATAAGAAGGACTTCCTGAATGATTCCGTCAGCCATAACATTATAAACACTGACAGGGGGAGTCAGATTAACGTTGATGGTCTGGTTACCATGGTTACCTGTCGCTGGGTGGGATATGTTAGACAGACGTTATGTCCAGCATAAGAATCTAAGAGACCTACGGACCAGATTCTGATGACTGAATGACTGGACCATCTCCAGAACTGCAGTTCTTGTTGGGTATTCCTGGTCTGCAGGTCCCTCTAAGGAAGGAGAACCGCTGAGCCATGGACCGGGTCACGGGTTGCCCGGCTCACTGAGACTTTGTTGTCTGAACCGCAGAAGATCTACTGTAGCACAAACTACTGAAAAAGTTCATGCCGGTTCTGATAGAAAGCAGTCAGAACCTCGCAGTGACATCGGTTTACTGCGTATGGAGCTGTGTAGCTGCAGAGTGACCTCTGACCCCTGTGCAATGCTGAAAGCTCCTACAATGGAGACGTCCGCATCAGAACTGGACCACAGAGTAACTGAAGAAGGTGCTCTGGTTTGATGTTGACGGTCAGGTGTGTGTGTGTGTGTGTGTAACACCTACCTGGAGCACAGATGGAACCAGGATGCATTATGGGAAGGAGACAGCGTGACATGTTGGACCATGTTCTGCTGGGAAACCTCGGGTCCTACCTTGATGTTGAGGTTCCTTTGATCCGTAGCTCCTACCTAAACGTTCCTGCAGACCAAGCCACGCCCTGACTCACTGCAGGAACCAGGTCAAGGTCCTGACTGGACCTCTGGTTCTCCAGGTCTCAGTCAAACCCAGTATCTGTACCAATACGTCTGATCCATGGAGGCACCACCTCACAACTTCCAGGATTTAAAGGATCTGCTGCAGACGTCTTGGTACCAGATACCAAGGTTCTGCTGGAGTCCAGACTGCCAGTGTCTTAAGCTGCAGCTTCAGACTGGTTCTGCTCCTGTTCTAGAACCTCATGCCAATCCGGGTTATTTTTCCTACAGGCCTGCGGGTCAGTGAAGGCGTCGCACAGAACCAGGAGAGATTCATGAATCTATTTCTAGATTCTTACACACTGAACTCTTTGACTCATCTTATTTTGATGCAACACTCGGAATGAGAGGGAACAAAGGTCCATGAGGGAAGGTCCCCGCAGACCTCCTCCCAGACGGACGCGGGTCGATCCTAAATCCAAATGCTGGTGTTTTACTTCCTCGTGGGAGGAAGAGGAGGGAGGTTGTAAAATATTTACCGTCTGCAGGGCGGCGGCGGTAAAACGGGTCAGAAATCAGAGAGAATGTATGATGTCTAAAAGTACTGAATACCCACTGCTCCTTGTCCCACAGACCCCCGGAGGAGGAGGAGCGGTCGCTGCACAACGACGCTCCCTACAGCGTCAACTCTGACGTCCCCAGCTCGGCTGGGAGGCCCCGGAGGAGGCGGGACCACAACGACGACTACAACTCCTCAGGAGACGAGCTGGACGACGACGACTTCGACACGTAAGAAGGGATGAAAGACGGGAGACAAGATGCTCCATTACGGAGGATGTTTAGAGCACTGATCCGAGTCTCGCCGGGTCTCCTTACCTCAGCCAGAGACCGGGTTCACGAGCCAGTGGGCCGATGGCGCCGGTCCCAAACCCAGATCAATTCATTGTAAAACCTGGCCCTGTTCAACAATGGGGGTCAGCCCCCACTTTTCAAAAGGCGTATAGACGGAAAGAGACGCTTCTTTAGTCCCTCCCCTTTTTTAAAGGGGAGGGACTTGTTTGAGCGAAGGATCAGACCGACGGTTCATTCATTCATTCATTCACTCATCTTCTCTTTTATTACATAGTTACTCAAACATGGTGAAAGTAGTTCTCTGAGTTTTCTCAGTCCCTTCTGTTCTCGGAGTCTAAAAATAAATGTTCTTCTCTTTGAACTGGACTGGGACCACCGTCTGTTGGATCATTCATCTTGTTCTCCGTCTTGTTCTCAGTGAGTTCCCCCCGATAAAAGACGAGCAGGAGCGCAGCGACTACAAGCGTGAGTTTGACCGCGACCACCAGGAGTACAAAGACCTGCAGGCTCACCTGGACGCCGTCAACAAGAACCTGTCTGACGTCGACAGAGCGATGGACGGTCTGAATGAGGACAGCCCAGAGTTCCAGGTGAGAGAGAGTTGGTCTTCCTGTATTTATGGACAGATGGTCAGTAAGACATACCATAATAGTAACGTACTACAAATAAATACTTAAGCTGTGATTTAATAAAACTTGAGGAACATTTAAGTTCTCTGGATCCGTTATCTCAGCGTTCCTGCGACTTTCCCTCGTTCTGCTGCCACCAAGTGGCCAGAAATGTATTAACAGCGTTTAAAAAAAACATCGACTTCATGGAGATTCTGTTAAATATGAGACTCTGTAGAAACGTGTATCTGATGGTTTGTCTCCGCTCGTCTTCAACAGGACGCGTTGGACGAGTACAACAGGATAAAGAACGTGAAGAAGGTTGGTTGAATATTTATTCATTTACAGCTGATTGAGGATTAGATAAAGGATCTTCCATCAATGTCGCCCGAACATCTCCGGTCACATGTGCCCCTCAGTAAACGCGCCCTGTTAGTGTTCTTTAAGAGTTCGCCCTGGTTCCACTAGAAATGGGTCAGAACATACAGCGGCAGCAAAAGGACACCTACAGGATATCAGGCAGGTGGTTTTAATGATATGGCTGAGTAGGGTAGCTTTTTCAATTTTTTTAAAAATGTTTCCATGGATTGAAGATTTAACTTGACTCTCAATGTTGGTCATGTTCTCCATGTAGACCACCTTCATCTTCAGATGACTCAACTGATGCTGGTCCAAACGTGATCCTAGTCTTTTAGCTCAACCGACCGACCTGAGTTGGGACCTGCTGGAGGCTTCTGCCTGTTAAAAGGCAGATTTCTTTTCTCGCCACTGTGCTGCTCTTGGAGGGATTTGTTGGGTCTCTGTGCAGTACAGAATGAAGAGTTGGGTCTGGACCTTCTCTGTTTGAAGCACCTTGAGAAAAAACCTGTTTTGAAAAAAGGAAACTGACTTGATTTGAAAACGGAGGGAACAAACCAGACTTTGATTTATGACCCAATTGTTGTCTGGGAAAATCTAATGACTCAGAATTGCCTTCAAATCACTCTGGACTTTGTCTGAGGTCCACCAACAGGATGACAGAGTGAGGAGTGATGTCACTGGTGCGAGGTCGACGCCCCTTAAGTCAATCACAATCATTTTTCTTCTTCTCTGAACAAAAGCATCAAATGTGATTAATAGAGGATACGTTTTTAAATTTGTTAACTCTGTCAGAACATTTTTAACTCTGGATTTTGAATATTTGGCTTCTCTCTAGTTTGGCTGTTTTTTTGCAGTGTATAACTCTCTACGTCTTCTTCTTTCTCCTCTTCAGACTCCTGACTACAAGATGAAGAAGCGCCGCTGCAAATATCTGAAGAGCAAACTGAGCCACATTAAGAAGAGGGTCAGCGACTACGACCGCCGGGCCTGAGGGACCCGCTGAGGGGTTTATGCCTGTTCTACACCAGACAGAAGGGACTAGATGTGATTTAGCGGTTGAGGGTTAGGTGTGAGACTTTCCTGACAGCAGAGCTACGCTGATTAACATCACACCGTTTGTTTTATATGACGCCATGTTTTGTATTCAGCCATTAATGCAAGTTCATGTATTTATTTTACCTCTTGTCGTCTGAGTGGGTCTCGCCGCGGAGTTAAGCCCACTAGACGGCACATTTTTAAAGTTGCTCCTGTAAATATGTGGGAAAGGCTGATGTGTTCTTGAAGTGTTTTAGAAGTTTTTAAGGATTTTCAGTGTGTTTTAAGGTGTTTTTTATCAACTCTAGAACAAAGATTTTTATTGATAATGCATGTTTATTTGCAGTGTGAAGTTTTCCAATGATTTAAGATGCATTTTTATTACAATAAATTCATTTATGGAGCACTTTTCCTCTGGTTTCATACGGCGAGTGTCGCCGCTGACGGATTTAAAACTCTCACACTTTGAGTTTGTACATGGTTACCATGGTTACCTGTTAGGGGGCGGGACATAACAGACAGGAAGTGAACATTTTGGAGGAGATTCTGAAAAGAGGCGGAGCCATGAAAGGTTTCTACAAACACCTGATACGTCTGATGTTTGATTTCACACAGAAGACGTCACACTGGGGCGACGTGGAGAAACGCCTCCATGATTTTATGTTTTTACATCGCTACAACTTTATTTACAGCACAGTTCAGCAACAGAGCGATTCAAAGTGCTTCATAAACGATCAGGAACGTTAAGACACAGTTAAAACAGTTATAAAAACATTCAAGAAGATAAACAGTAAATAAAACAAAAGCTAGAATAGATGAAACTACAGGAAAGACAGAAATAAGAATTATTTTCAAATGTAAAGATTTAATAAAAATGCAGCAGCAAATAAAGTTTTAAGCCTTGACCTAGAAGAACTGAGTTCTAGCGGTTCTGGGGTTTTCTGGGAGCTTGATCCAAATATTCGGTGCATGAAAGCAGAATGTTGCTTCTCCATGTTTGGTTCTGGTTCTGGGAACACTGAGCAGACCTGGTCCAAACGACCTGAGAGGTCTGGATGGTTCTGAACACCGCAGAAGATCAGAGATGTATTCTGGTCCTGAACCGGTAACTGCTTTTTAAACTCTTCTTCTCCGAGAGACTTGAAGCCCGTGTAGAGACCTCAGAACCGGACTGATGTGATCCACTGAGGGACATTTTGTCCTTCATAACCTCTTTAGTTCCTGAACTTTCACAGAACCTAGAACACTGGATGGACCTTCTCCCTCCTTCTGTCCCTGAAGTTCAAGCTGTGTTCTTGAACCGTTCGGACTGGATGGAGTGTCTCCTCAGCAGTAGTATCCTCCTGATCGGGTCTTTAGGTCGCCCCGGAGGGGCTGGGGGAAGGTCCGGCTCTTTCTCGCCAAAACCACAGTCAGCTCTGGAGCTGAGGTCGGAAACATCAGACAAAGGGATGCTGGTGGAGTTTAGGGTCAGAGGTGGCAGAGATCTCGGCCGCACGTGGTCTAACAAGAAGGCTCCGGACCCCCGGCGCTCAAACTCAGACAGCACCCTCCGGTTCTGGCCAGAGCTCGGCTCCCTGGAGCCCAGTGTGCTGCAGCAGCGTAGGGGGGCCAACCTCCTGCCCGGGGTCAGCTCTCTCGCTCTCAGCTGAGGATCCTCAGGGACATTCTGGTTGTCTACGGCGAGTTGGGGGTCCGAGCCGTAGATGACGGCGCCGAGGTTGCGCCTCTGGATGATCCTCTGGAGGCTGGATGAGGTCACGGAGGAGGATGAGGAGGAAGAGTAAGAAGAGGAGGTGAACGGATCTTTTCCGAGGTTCACCGAATGGAGGTTTGGATGGGAGGCTGAGTGGGAGGACAGGAGACCAGGCAGGGACATCTGGTGTCCCGCATGTTTGGCTTTTTCATTCTTTCGGTTTCCTTTGAGGACTTTGTCCCTCGCCACTCGTCCTTCATCACACCTGGAGCCTTCATCTGTAGACTGAGTGTCGCCATCCATCTTGGGAATTTGGGGAAAGAGGTCTTCAGCTCGGTCCAGATCCCTGCCGTTCTGTGGAGACGAAGCTGTCTGAGGGTTCTGGGTGGAGACACAGTCCAGCATCTTGAGCCAGGGTTCTGAGTTCAACCTCAGGAGAGCGCCGCCTGGCCCACACGGCGCCGCCTGGCCCAGCCGTCCAAACCGTGACGGGGAGCACGGATGGGAGCTCACGCCACAGGGACGGGCTTCTTTGAAGGAGAAGACGGACTTTGGGGGACATAAGGAGGTGGAGGTGCGCTGGGGGGACGTGATGAGCTGAACCCCGGAGGGGGACGCCGGCGCTGCGCTCAGTCTGTCCGTCTCATCCAGAGGACTCAGGGGGGCGGCGCCGACACACTGCCCAGACTCCAGACCTCCACGTTGTAATTTGTCGGTGGTGATGATGATCACCTCTTTCCCGTTGGCCTTGCATGTGTCCAGCAGCAGCTTCAGAACCGCCCAGTCTGCCGCCACGACTGCATAGACTAGCGCTGACGATCCGGACCGGTCTTCCAGGCTGATGTCCGCTCCACTGCTCAGGAGCAGAGACGCCACCTCCGGGCCGGTCCGCTCCCGACAGGCGTGCATCAGCGCCGAGCAGCCGTCTTTGTCTTGAATGTTGGGGTCCGCTCCCTTCTCCAGAAGGAACTGGACTAGCTTGACCCGGCTGGCGCTCTGGGGATCGCTGTGCCGGGTCCTGCAGGCCACCATCAGGGGCGTCTGACCTTCGCGGTCGCTCTCGTTGATGTAAGAACCTCCGTCCAGCAGCAGCCGCGTGAGGCGGAGGCGGCGGAGGAAGACTGCTCTTAGTAAGGGGTTACCTGAACCCATATCCTCACCGCTATTACCGCCACCCGCCTCCATCGCACCGGGTCAGCGCCGGAAGCTTCGGAGATGTAGAAGGAAAGTTTTCTCTGGAAAATAATGAAACAAACCAGATCAATATTCTGAAATAAAAAAGATTTTCTCCTCTTTGCTTATTGTTACTTTCTCCAGGGACCGTTGGTCCTGGTCCCGGTGTTCTGAGCCCGCTTTGGATTAGACTCAGCGCCACTCTTGCCTTCAATATTGAGACCCTGAGTCCACTTTTCCGCTTAGGATGGTGGCCTACAAGTATGCATCCATTAGCCGAAACATTATAACCACTGACGTGAAATCAGAACAACGGTGATGATCTGGGTTCCATGGCGCCGGTCAGTGGGCGGTGGTGATAGTCAGAACAACTTTTTTATGATTCGATGCAACATTCACTTCAATTCTCCCAGTTCCAGACAAACACACTGTGAATTAGGGTTCTCTTTTTTTCCCGCAAAACCAACTGACTTTAATTTCCTCACCAATATATTCTTCTCACATTCAGGAGTCAAACGCTCCTCCTTCAGAGCATCGGCAGAGTCTCACTCCTTCTGTCTGTCCTTTGTTCTGTCTGTCCTTTGTTCTGTCTGTCCTTGCTCGTCTCTTGGACTGACAGCGGTGACAGCGTCTCAGACAACAGCGAGACATTTCCTTCCGTCAGCCGCGGCTGGTCAAACTCAAACACAGCAGAGATTTACATCTGAGCAGGACAGGCTTTGATCCAAAGTCAGAGACATTCTGTGTTTTTAGGCCCGAGCGGCGTCTCTCATGGTTCCTTGTTATAGTCCAGGTTCACACAGTGAAACAGTCCAGGTACATTGGGGCTTCTCTGACTGTTAAGCGGCTCAGATTCATGAATAAGTCCGTCTGTTCAGTTTTGACAAGGGATAAAATGTACCGGCATGAAGAATGGGTCAGAATAACGGGAGCCGCGGCGCCGGAGGGTCCGTGATGCTCCTGGGAAGTGAAG
The DNA here is from genome assembly GCA_009660295.1 of Lophius piscatorius. Lineage (NCBI taxonomy): Eukaryota > Metazoa > Chordata > Actinopteri > Lophiiformes > Lophiidae > Lophius > Lophius piscatorius. Next base: position 31,590 of record VRLP01002819.1, read on the forward strand.
GCGAGCTCATTCATTAATGGTGATTCTGATAGACAGGTGTCAAAACACACAACACATCACAGAAGTGTTTTGGTGTCCACAGGGAACCTTCACAATATCAGGCAGCTGGTTTTAATGTTCTGGCTGATCATTGATATAAATTGTCTCTAATGTAAATGTTGTCAAACTGAAAAACATGTCAGGTATCGTTATATTTATACTACAGTGTTGTTTTCTGCTGAGCCCACATTCTTCCACTAACATCACTGTGTGTGTGTGTGTGTGTGTATGTGTGTGTGTGTGTGAGTATGTCTGTGTGTGTGTGTGTGTGTGTGTGTGTGTATGTATGTGTGTGTATGTGTGTGTGTGTGTATGTGTGTGCGTGTATGAGTATGTCTGTGTGTGTGTGTGTGTGTGTGTATGTATTTGTGTGTATGTGTGTGTGTGTGTGTGTGTATGTATGTATGTGTATGTGTGTGTATGTGTGTGCGTGTATGAGTATGTCTGTGTGTGTGTGTGTGTGTGTGTGTGTGTGTGTGTGTGTGTATGTATGTGTGTGTATGTGTGTGTGTGTGCGTGTGTATGTATGTATGTGTATGTGTGTGTGTGTGTATGTGTGTGCGTGTATGAGTATGTCTGTGTGTGTGTGTGTGTGTGTGTGTGTGTGTGTGCCAGTCCAGGTTCACACAGGTGTTTCAGTTTGACCATCACACACACTGAAGAAGGAAAGTTGCTGTGTGTCTCTACTCACCAGCAGTCCGATGATATCCCTCCTCTCCTGCAGACGTCTCCTCCTCTCCTGCAGACGTCTCCTCCTCTCCTGCAGACGTCTCCTCCTGCGCTGCTGAGCTGCTCCACCGAGAGCCGATGTGACGCTCACTCAAGGTATTCCAGACTGTGTTTGCTCCTCAGGTGAGGCAGTGATGGAGTCTGTCATCAGCAGCTCCAACGATCTCCTCATCCAGGACTGCAGCAGCAGCAGCAGCATCAGCAGCGCCATGGCAACCCAGAGCCGCAGGATGTGTGTGTGTGTGTGTGTGTGTGTTTTCATTAAAGGACTCTGATTCAGCAAAGGCTCACACGACTTTCTTCTGTTACCTGCCTTTTATGTAGTGCAGCGTTTTCTGTGACGTCTCCATGACGACCATGAAGGAGGCTGAAGGATGGTACCGGAGGACCCGGTCTGTGTCTGCGTGGGCCTGCACCTGCATGTGTGTGTGAGCAGGAACCTGTGCATCAACACCGACTCACTACTGTGAAATAAAACAGGTCACAATGAAGATGATATCTGAAATAAATATTTCAGGAAAGACTACAAATCAAAACTTGAAACAAAGATCTTGGTCGGATCAGAACCGAAGCATGAATTTGAGCTAAGCATGAAGAAAGACTTTTAAATGATCATGATTTTTATATTCAGCTTGTTCTGTTAGTGTTACTCAGAGATCACACTCCCTCCTTTTCTAAACAAAACGTTAAGGGAGCTCACCTCCACAGGTGAGCTCCCCAACCAGGTCCATAATCTCCTCTTTGAGTCCTCTTACCCCAGCATTATTACCAAAAGAGGCAGAACTCTTTCTTGTTTCCCGACTTAGAGAGGCTTCTCCGGTCTTTGTCTCGCCACAGCTGGACTTCAGAGCCGGGTTCTTCAGACGTCAGTCCTCAGGAGCTGGGCGTCAGCCAAACCTGGCTGTCAGTGTTTTGCTCCTCAGGCTGCAGCTTCAGCAGGAAACAGGAAACACAGCAGCGGGTCACATGATCACAGGTAACAGGTAGAGGAGAAGCTGGGAAGAAAGACCCAAAAGGAGGAACATATTATGGTCTGTGGTAACAGGGGGGGGAAAAAAAAGCCCCCACAGCAGATTGCTGTCAGCGGCGTTTGCTGATGTGTGTGTAGCGGTCATAGCGGCAGACAGACATTAATCCCCCATAATCCTTTGCTGACTATATAACAGATGAGTGCAGTTATTAAAGCCCCTTATGTCCCCAACTATGAGACCGCCACCTCCGCCACGTCACTGGATTATCATCGAATAAATCAAATAAAACCCCCCCAAATCAGTCCAATCATACACTCAGAAATAAACACATATAATGAATAAAAAACAGTCTGATTACGTTAAAGTAATGCAAAGTCCTCCACCAATGATGTAATGAGACTTTTTCATTTGTCAGCTTTTTCCTCTGGAGGTCACATGACAGGACGCCACAGGATGTGGTCACTCACAGCTAGCCACAAGTCCTGAAGACGCTGAACAAAGCCAAAATACAACATATAATGATCTGAACGAGGCTAACAAAGTTTTATTTTCACCTCCAAATGTCATACAGCTGGTAAGAAACGCAACGCAGGGAGGACTGAGGGTACAATCATTCCAACAGGTCAGAATACAAACACAATGCCGACCAGACTAGTTACTTCCACTGCAATCCTTCAAAATAAGAGCACTATATATATTTTTTTGTTTTGGTGTTAATCTGAATCACCATCAGGATTTTTTATCATTAATGATTTTTGTTTAATGAACTTTATGTGCATAATGTGAGGACACAACTATCTATAAGCTCCATACTTAATACTGGTACACTTTAAAATGTCTGTTCTCTCTTTCGTTTTTAAACAATTATCTTGTATATTCAGAAAAACAAAGCAAAAAAAATCTCAAGTGGACCTGGAAGTGGAGACTTTCGGCACAGAAACGAGACTTTCGGCACAAACACGAGACTTTCGGCACAAACACGAGACTTTCGGCACAAACACGTGACTTTCGGCACAAACACGTGACTTTCGGCACAAACACGGGACTTTTGGCACAAACACGTGACTTTCGGCACAGACACGAGACTTTCGGTACAAATACGAGACTTTCGGCACAAACACGTGACTTTCGGCACAAACACGAGACTTTTGGCACAAACACGTGACTTTCGGTACAAACACGAGACTTTCGGTACAAACACGAGACTTTCGGTACAAACACGAGACTTTCGGCAACACACGTGACTTTCGGCACAAACACAAGAGTTTCGGTACAAACACGTGACTTTCGGCACAAACACAAGACTTTCGGTACAAACACAAGACTTTCGGCACAAACACGTGACTTTCGGCACAGACACGAGACTTTCGGCACAAACACGAGACTTTCGGCACAGACACGTGACTTTCTGCACAAACACGAGACTTTCGGCACAAACACCTGAGAGACGTTCTACTTGAACAGGAGCGTCTTCGTCTTCAGTTTTGTGAACACACAGATTCTATGTAGATCAGTCGTTACAACAGCAGGTGTCGCTGTGACTCAGTTCTACAGTTTACCACACTGGACCTGACTGTGGACGACTGGATGACGGGCGGCACCAGGAGTTGGACCACATATTTCTATAAGCCATCCCATAATAAATCTAGTTTACCAGTAGAACTTTTATAAACTCTTACAGCGAAGACGTTTTCTTCAGGAACATGAGGAATAAACACATCTGAGCGGAAGCAGATAAAATAGAAGAACCGTTGATGAACAACACAGAGGAAGTATCAAATAAAGGGACGGCGTCATAAATGTTCTGTCTCTGCTCACGGTTCGTGTTCCGTTTGTTTAAGGACTTTTGGCAGGAAAGTAACTCCATATCTCTGGGCTCGTGCGTCCCTTGGGCTCGTGCGCCCCTTGAAGGCGCGGCGGGAAGACAACAGCGCGCGGGCTGGCGGACAGCAGCGATCTGTCCCTTTAAATCGGTGTCAAAGCCGATTAGCGCTGATCTCCGCCGTGATTCCGTTCTCACCGTCTGTTCTCTTGGTCTATTTTCGTTTTTGCGCTGTTCACGGTCCGGTAAATGTTCTCTTTCTCGTGAAAAAGTTGGCAGCATGGAGGAGAATCTGTGGCGCAGCTCGGTGAGCCGGTGATGCGCGCGGCAGTCTCTCCAACTTTGTGGATCACGGTAAGCCTGGATTCCGTTGGAGTACCGGCAGTGAAAGCCGTGATGTGACCCCACTCAGTACCGTTAGAAGTTTACAGCGAGATAATAAAAAGATAAAAGGCGCAAAAATGCAGAAAGGCGTGCGCTACAACGAGGGGCACGCGCTCTATCTGTCGGTGGCGGCGCGTAAAGAAGGTACGAAGCGCGGCTTCCTCAGTAAGAAGACCACCGAGAACAGCCGCTGGACCGAGAAGTTCTTCGCCCTCTACCAGAACGTGCTCTTCTACTTCGACAATGACCAGAGCACGAGGCCATCTGGGATTTACCTGCTGGAAGGATGCACGTGCGAGCGCGCGCCGGCGCCCAAGGTGTCCGCCATCGGCAGGGAGCCCCCGGAGAAACAGCAGGTGAGTCCCAGAGACCTGGTAGACCAGCCTGAACTTTGACCTCTGATGTAGGTTCGAGGATAAAACTGGTAATAAAAGTAACATAGTAAACAACACCAGAAGGTGATTATAAGAGAATGAAGACTCATAATCACAGGGAGGAAAACATGTTGACTCTATATTGTAAAAGAAGAGATTCATAAAGACTTGGGAAATAAAAATAGACTGAAAATCATACAGGAAAATAAAAATATTAACCATAGCTTTTGCCCCATTAGGTGAATTTTGTCTATAAACTTTTTTAGATAATTTTAGCCAGTATAATATTATTTTTGGATTTTTTTTAATGACATAGAATTTCAATCTAATATTGTCATGTAGTGTCATTGTGAAGACACCTTTAAAGGTCCAGTGTGTAAAATGTTGTGGGTATTGAGGGGTATCTCTTTCAATGAATGGAATATAATATTCATAAATAAGTTTTTTGTGCGCACTTTCAGTCGAAAGTAAAAATGTTTTTCAATATTTGTTGTAGAAAAAAAACTTTGGCATATCCCTTTAATCTCCACGGTGCGGGTCCTTTTAGGTCATCATGCTCTTACAGACTGGGAGAAGGATTCTGCGTTCTGAGTTATTTACAAATGGAGCATCATACTTATTATTCAGAACAAGGGAAAACAACGACACGACACGCTCCGCCGCCAAAGCAAACATTATGACTCATGAAACGTTTAGATGTAAAATCCTCCGGCAGCCTGGCCTGATGGCATTGGCCGTGATCTTCAGTGTCCCATCCCCGCCCGGACCTAATCCCCTCCTCTAGATCCTGGGCCGAGAGCGCACCATCTCTCCTCCCTTGGTGCGATCCCTCCAGAACCATTTTACACTCTGAAAATATATTGGCTGATATTAAAACAGGTGATTCTTAACATCGGCCCTACGCTAAAAAAATAAATGGAAACTTCCTCTGTAGGTATGTGGCGTATGAGGTATTGTATTAGATAATTATAGCATCCATTTAGAGTTAAATATGGCACTTCAGAGAGACTCTATGCTATAGAATTAGATGGGAAATTAACAAGGATTTAAAATACATTAAGTTAATGTGTTGGGCAAATTTATTTGATTATTTAAACAAAGCATAAGGTTTCCAGGGGCCCAAAATACAAAAAAATGACGTGTACCTACCACAATGGATAAGTCTTTATTGATAATCATTCTAAATATTATTCTGGAACAGCTAAAATATTGTTTTATTTATGTGAATGTGAAAAATACCATAGTGAAATAAAAGAAATACAACTATTATAGTGTAGATATGAATGAATGAATGAAATTTACTGGAAAAAATAAACTGCAAAATAAGAGATCGTACATCTGCCAAGCAAATCTACAAATTATAATTTGAGTACTCATCTTTTTCCTTCTCACAGTCTTATGAACTCGTCTAAGCCATTGAAATTTTGATCGGTGTCTAAAATGGATTCCCTGCCTACAAAAAACGCTCCCCTGCAAAGCATTTCAAGAGCTCCCTAAACAACCGCCTGACTAATCGTAGCCCCCGGCTGCGTTCTGTCTGCGCAAGAACTTCCTGAATACAGTCCAGATAAACAACTTTAATGTTAAACGAGTACCAATTATTATTACAACAGGCAGCAAATGGTCAAAAGTATAATTAAATGTTAGGCGAAGCCAAAGACGAGTAGCTCGTCGCTTGAAATGGATCATCTTCTGTTGTTTCGGATTTAAACCGAATTGATAACTAACGGGGAGAGCAGCCAGTTGTTTGTCTTTAATGCAGTTTGATCAATCAAGTTGTTGTTTGCTAATGATCTCTGTCACACTATCTAAGTACAGTCAGAGAGGACGGCGCCGTTAAGCTGCGACCTATGCCGAGTGACAGCCCGGCTTTAGAGCCACGGGGTTGTTTGTCTGTCCGTTTGCATCGTAGTTACGGGAATACGGCGCCGTACGACTTTTGAGTTATGGCCGTTTAATTTCAACTCGCACTGTATGAATTAAAACGTTTGTGGAAACTCACACTGTGTTCCGTCTTCTGCAGCCTGTTGTCGCTATTTACAATTGTCAATAAAGTTGTTGTTTTTTTAAAGTTCAGAGGCATGTGCGTCTTGTTAGCATTGTTTGTGAGCGACATGCTAACAAGACAGAAACAAGCTGTCTTAATTATTGTTCGCCGTCCTGAGTGTCGAAACTTCTTCTTCTTTTTTTTGACGTTATCGGCGTACCTGGACTCCTTTATTACACTAGGAGCTACTAATATTAGAAATTCAATCTGTAAGACTCCAGAAATGGTGAATAATTTCACGAGCTCAGAATGACATCATCAAATATCACAGTCAAAAATGCAACAATATTAAACTTAAGACCAAAAACTGCTCCATGTTTTGGCATTTTGATGTTGGACACCATCATTAAAATGAATCCATTATTAAAAATAGTAATGGATACAACACTTTAGATATTTGTCTGTTCCAGTCCTCTGGGATCCATGACACAACATGTTTTTTGTTTGATGTGATTTTTGACTGAGTCTGCAGTTTTTAATGGAGCAACATTAAAGTCAAAGAACATCAGAGTGCATCAAAGCTCTCTGGGCCGATTGATAACTGGGATCGTTTGATGTCCACTCCACTCACAGATACTGTTAGCGGCATTAATTATTCAATCGGCGACTGAGAATAACAATAACTTTATTAACATGGCTGTGATCAGGGTATTGATCTCAGTATTCTGAATATGCATGTGTTTCCAAGAACAGTCTCAGCATCTCCCCCATGAAACAAACATCGGCTGTAATGGTTTTAATGAAATATGGGTAGTAAGAATATCTTTGTGGATAAAAGAAGAAGAGACAATGTTCAGTCATAAAATTATAACCACCTGCCTAATATTGTCTAGGTCCCTTTTTTTTGCTGCCAAAACAGTTTTGATCCGTTCAGGAATGGACTTTACGAGACCTTTGAAGGTGTCATCTGACACTTTTTAACCCCTAACCCATGAAACAGATTCCGAAGTGGAGATAAGGTGTCTTAAATCTGTTTTTATTTGGTGAATGCAATGCGCTTACCAGTTTCATGTTGTTATCACACGTACCACCCAATCCTTTCCTCAACTCTTATTTACCTGTTTTTAAATGGTCGACCCCTGACAACTCTTGGAAACCAACTAAAAACATTCATTTACATATGGCATTGCCACCTGGAAACTATCTTCCTATTTTGTGATGATGGTTCTGGAACCATCACAAAGACCTTCCTCTCATGCGTTCTCCACGGTGTTGCATGGTTCTGTGTGGGTTCTGTTCTCACATGTGCATAATGGAAATATCCACTACATAGAAATGCAGAGATTAGAACTTCCCAGCAGTTTATGCAGCGTTCTGAATTCAGCCAGTAATAACGGGCCTCATCTGGACAGCCATTGTCCCCCCCACCCCCCTTTATTAGATTAGTGTGAGCTCAGTTAAATAGACTGTAAAATATGAGCATAAGTGAGTGATAGTCAAACTCAACGCTGTGATTTACTGCCTAATGAGCTGGAAATGTAAGCTAGGCTTAAAAAGGATGTAACACATTATTAATATTACAGGCTTGTGATTACTCTCTTTGTGCATTCATTCTCTATAATAATAATAAATCAACTGTCCACACATCTAGACTTCTCAGTATTTTCTCGGAGAGGACAGCTTTGTGATTTTTCCCACTTTATTCATGATGATAATCTTAATTCATATGTTGTTGGCTTTGGATATGCTTAAATTGAGTCTGTCCTTAATCCTCTATAATCTATGACATAAACTGATCTGTTGACAAACAAATCTATTTTTTGTATTTTTGCGTAGGACAGGGATGATTCTCAAAAACTTGCAGAAAAGGAACGTTTTGGTGCTAGAAACAAACAAATCTTATATAGTAATCCATACAGCGTCATCTCCATCAACTGTTTTTAGGGCGTGTCCCTTGTGCTACTCAATCATTTGTGTTATTTCTGTTACTCTCCTCGCATGAATGTCCTCTTAGATAATTTACACACTCCAATGAAACAGGAAACCACAGGTTTACACCTTCCTGCTGTGACGGTAAAGGTTTTCTCTCATTCCATTCTCTGATACATTTTCAAGTTTTCTTCCACACCTGTAAATTTTTACCCTTCACTGTGAAATTCTTTTATGTGGTATATATTTTCTAATGTATTTATGTGTAGAGAATCAGCTTTTACCGCCATCCACACCTAAAGAAATCTCTATAAATGATTTCAAGTTGCACATATTTATCAGACCTGTTGTTAAAGTTTCATTTAAATAAGTGAGCAATCTGAAACTGATTTGGTCAAAACACATCTGACGTCTTCCTCCTGCCCGACGCCGATTTATGAGAATGTTGCTCGCCACCTGACCGATGTGTTTCCATGGTGATGAGTGCTGACAGCTGCTGATGTGCTGAATCTTATACAATAAGTTTCATGTGGTAGAAAGACAAATGCTGAAGAGAAAGGGGATGGATCCGTTCTTTGAGTAGAAATGAGTGTAGTAAGGAACAATATTGGATGATACTTTACTACAAGCATTTAAAATGAGGCATTAAAGTCTTCAGACGTTTGTAGGGGTTTTGTGGCTTCCACTGAGAACGTGTGATGCTGTCCAAGAGTTTGTGGCGTTCACGCCGGGCCTCGGGGTAGCGGCTGTGCTCGACTAAGAATAGAATCCTCGCTTGTCCTGTAGCCTGCAGTCATCGTCTGAATACCAATTCAACACAACCGCACCTCGCACACATCCCCTGCTACACACCGCCGTTACCTGTGCTATTCGTAGCCTTCATGCTCTTCTGTAGTGTGAGAGGGATCTGCCTGTGTGTCGCAGCACATTTGCAATAACATGGAATGCCAAACAGGAAACAGTTCCCCATCAATCCATTTTCTTCTGTTTAACCGCGTGTGGGTCGCGGTGGCAGCAGGCTTAGATGGGAATTCCAGATTACCCCCTCCCCAGCACTCTCTCCAGCTCCTCCTGGGGTGTCCTGAGGCATTCCCCAGGCCAGATGAGACATAGTTTCCCCAGCGAGATCAGGGTCTACCCCGGGGTCTCCTCCCAGCATCACGCCCCTGAAAAGCATAAAAGGAGGCTTGTGTCTGGAGTGGTGTGTCTTGGACTGCTGCTCTGCTGCCATCATTCATGTGGGTGTTATCTACCTTAAAATAATCGGGACCAAGCCACACAACTTCAGAACAACTGTTGTCTCAAGGTGTTTTACAAAAAAGAGTAGGTCTGGACCCAGCTCATTATTAATTATCCTACTGAGATCCAACAGATTCCTCCGTTTGCAGCACTCGACGACAGTGTCAAGAAACACTTCCTTCTAATGGGCAGAAACCTCGAGCAGATCCAAGACTCAGGGTGAGGGGCGCACCGCCAGGACCGGTTGGGTTTGAAGGAAGAGAGAGAAAGAAGGAGAGGGACAAACAGAGAGGGAGCGGGTGAAGGGATATGAGGGAGAGGACATAGAGAGAGAGAGAGAGACATGCAAATTTCACATCATGCCGTTATGTAAGTGATGCTCTCTTATTTGTGTATAAGAGAGCACACCAGACAGTTGAGCTCATATTTGAGACTGGACGTTGTGACGCTGAGTGCAGGGCAAGACGTGGGTTCGAAGCGCCTGTCTGTCTCCACCAGCCTGTCTGTCTGACGGTGTCATTGTTATCCTCCAGCTTAAAGTAGTCTAGTGGTTGGGGAAGCCGCATTAGCAATGCAAGGAGCTGGACGAGCCTTGATGGTTATGTAAACCCTTAACACACACACACACACACACACACACACACACACAAGCCCCTAAGCCTCTCTCTGTTTCCTAGCCGCCACACGCTAGCAAGTGTCTGTCACCCGCTTATGGTTACATCATTACTATACAGGCCTACTTTCTCCCCATCTGTCTAACTTATATTTGGGATGCTATAATACAATTTATAAATAAGCATGAATTATACATTTTCATTTCATTCAAATGTCTTAGAATTGCAGACATTTTTTTATTTCCATGCATCCCGTATTTTAAATTTTTTTTTTAAATCATATTTAGAGCAAAGCAGCGTTAGTTTTGTCAGTTTAAGTTTAGATTCCAAGCATGAGATATGTTTTATAAGACTTATTTCATGTGTGTGTGTGTGTGTGTGTGTACAATTTTATTTTACGTATTGTACATGTATACCAGGAATGCCAAATGTGTTTTTTTGCTCATTACTATAATGAAGATGTCGCTGGTTACTGGTCAGAGCCTGAGGATTTGCCTAATACTCTGAGAAAGAAGTTTAATGCATCTTTTCAGTCATCCCACTTTTTATGGAGTTTTTGGTATTTATTCGTAACTGCTGAAAGTTCCTACGATGGTAGGCATCAGAACTAGTCCATGGATGGAGTAATGGAAGAAGGCGTGTCACGCTTCTTTCACATCATGTGGAGGGTCATGTGAGTCGGGTTTCCTAGAGAACAGATGGAACCAGGATCCATTATTTGAAGACAGCAAGCTGGAGGAGGCAGTGTGACGCTTTGGACAATGTTCTGCTGGAAAACCTTGGTTTGTTTCATTCAAGTTGATGTTCCTTTGACGCTTTGCTCCTACCAAGTCCCCCCCTTCATTGAAACAGTACCTGCTAAAGGCCTCTTCCAGCAGGATGATGCTCCATGACACTCACTGCAGGAATAGTTCAAGGGTTGGTTTGAGGAACACAACCACCACTTTAAGGAGTTAACTTGGCCTCCAGATTCTCCAGATGTCAGTCCAACCCAGCATCTGTTGAATGTTCAGGACAAACAGGTTTGATCCATGGAGGCTCCACCTCACATCCATCTGGACTTAAAGATGGATGGGTACATGTAGCGTAACTGAACTCATCCTTCTCCCTGCTCAGTTATCCATTGGTCCAAACTGATTGGAGGGTCAATCTTTGAATGTTTTATAACAAGCTTCATTTTTATCCATGCAGTCGTTGTTCAGTAAATCCACTTTATAAATAATAAAACACTAACTTTTGTTTGCGTAAGAAATAATGTGATACTGTGTTGAGGCGGGGATCAGAAAGGAACTCATTCAAGTCGTTATGTTCAGATTATGTACATATGCATTAAGGTCTTCCTTCTTCATGGAGAGAGGAGTAATAAGCAGAAGTGACAAAGTAAGAGGCCAGACTGTCACTCCAGATGAACCTATAACTCAGCAAAGACCTGTGGGAGCCCCTCGTGTAAAACAGTTAGTCAGATCGTTGATACTAACGCAGCGATGCTGGAGGGGATCTAATATCCTGTCACGCGATGGCTGCTCGCTGTTAATGTCTTTTGACAGAGAGTTCGGTGGACATGGAGGTTATAACCCAGAGGCAGCATCGCACTCATGGACGACATGACCCTCTTTAATAGAGCTGCAGGAAAGCGCATCAATTTGGAAAACCAAGCTCTCTTTAGGTCTCATGATGAAATTAATCCCAGCACTCACACTAGTCCGGTGACCATACTGATGTAGTAGCAGGATTAATAAGAATCTTCTTCTGGAAGGTGTTATAGCTGGACATGATCGGATATGGTCACCTCTGAAGAAGGAGCAGAGATCCCATACCTTCTAACTACTACTTTGTTTGTAGTTTTCTCTCATACGGACAGACAGATTGTGCCCTTACTTACTTACCAAAATGCGCCCCAAGGAACTGCGTATTACATCCCATAAATGGAACAAACCACATACCTCCTGCCAACCTTTACCAACTTAAAAACAAGAGGGGTCGTCTTGCATATATATGACGGCTGGTTTGTAAACCTATTGCAAACAATACGACTGTAGAGAAATAACGGTGCTGAGTTACAATCCGATACTAGTACATTGATTGTACATACTAGTACACTAAAAGTCCATACTAGTACATTGATTGTACATACTAGTACACTAAAAGCCCATACTAGTACATTGATTGTACATACTAGTACACTAAAAGCCCATACTAGTACATTGATTGTACATTACAGTAAATTTATTGTACATGTTTGTGAGAGTAACTTGTCTTCTTTCTTTTTTTTATTTTTCCGTGTCCTCCCTAATGCAGCACTACCTGCTGATCATTTTTGGCCACGATGGACAGAAACCTTTGGAGCTTCGGACGGAGGAGGAGTCTGACTGTGACGAGTGGGTGGGGTGCATCCAGCAGGCCAGGTGATAAAATTAACCAAATCAAGATTTACCTTCTTTTTTTATAAACCCACATTTACACACGTCCTGAAGTTACATTAAGATTCTCCTACGACAATCTCTCATGTCTGCTTTGTTACCGGTTCCAAGGGTGAGTTTTGACCCCGTAGTAAATGTCTGACTCATGGGGTTACCAGTCAGATGAGGGTTTTACATCAGCAACATAAAACCAGTCCTTACTGGAGAAATAAGAGTTGTTAAAAAAGTCTCAAGTCAACGACACAAGCAAATTAAATATATAATGACGATGACGCAATATATTTGAACAAAACTAAAGTATTAGTTTCCAACCTTTTTGACTTGTAACAAAAAAAAAATCAACTTTACCCCCCCAATGATATTAAGTACTTTCTTATTATTGGCATTACATACTGCAAGTTGTTTTAAACTCTTTTATTTATTAGCATTTTACATATGAGAAGAAAAAGATCTGAGTAAACGTGAGGTGGACAGGCGGGTCGTGTGTGAGGCTCAAAACCACAAACCTTAAAAGCAGTTAGCAGCTAGCAGCTGTTAGCGGTTAGTCTCCTTCATATTAAGAAGGGGATTTGGAGCAGAGGATCAGATAAGCTGCCATGTTACAATGTTGTTGTTTTTTTCCATGTTTATCCCTTCTTTGAAAGTGATGCTGGTGTTGAGTGTGTGTACGGCGTCACGCTGGCGTCGCTCTGAACTACACACTTAGCATCAGTGCAGTATTGTACATATTGAACAGACGTGGATTTTAAGTTAAGATGCTCCCTCATCTTTTCTAGCCTCACATTATTTACCTTTTTGTTTTCCCCTACTGCTGCACATTTGACTTAATCACCATGTCTTATTCCCTGTTTGTGTAACGTCTGAGCGAGTGTGTGTTTGTGAAAGCGGCCGTGTTCCGCTGGCAGCGGTTCACATTTAGGTCACACTGGTGCGGCGTAGCTACACTGGTTACATCACGGACTTGATGCCGACCTCTGCTTCTCTTCCTCTCCGTTGTTGTTTTCCTATTTTCATCTGAACATTCAACTGAAAATACGACACATCAGACCGACGCTTTATTCTCACAACACACAACTGCATCTGAACCACATCAGGGCTTCCAAACCTCACCCACTTCTCTCCATAATACTTTTCCCATCATCCCATCAGTTACTCTGACATCGTCATTGAGCGTGAGATCCTGATGCAGAAGTACATCCACCTAGTCCAGATCATGGAGACTGAGAAGGTGGCAGCCAATCAGCTCCGCACTCAGCTGGAGGACCAGGACGCAGAGATTGAGAGGCTCAAAGCTGAGGTATGCCTGAGTGCCTTTATATCCGCATCTGCACGCATACACGAATCCACGCACGTGTGCAGAATATGCACCGCTGCTCCGATGGAGCAGGCCGAAGCACGCAGATTCATCCTGCATGATGGGAAAGCGCTGGAGTCCTGAGCCCATGTGTCTGTTCAGTTCAAGCACAGCGGGACTCCAGTGACTCCAGCTCCATTAGTTCCTTATCATGCAATCAGATGTTTGTTGTTTTGAAGCTCCAAAGGGGCTCCATGAATATTTTAATTCTCACGGAGAGTCTCGTTGTGCCAGATTGTAGTGCTGAACAAAACCAAGGAGAGGATGCAGCCTCACCAGAGCAACCAGGAAGAGGAAGACCCAGATATTAAAAAGATCAAAAAGGTAAATGGTTGTGTGACACTAATGAAACTAATAGATGAGCAGAAAGAGACGCCTGCTGTCCCGTGTCTGTCCAGGTACAAAGTTTCTTGCGTGGCTGGCTGTGCCGGAGGAAGTGGAAGATCATCGTCCAGGACTACATCTGTTCCCCTCACGCAGAGAGCATGAGGAAGAGGAACCAGATTGTCTTCAACATGGTGGAAGCCGAGACAGAATACGTTCACCAGCTCTCCATCCTGGTGAACTGTTTCCTCAGGCCGCTCCGCATGGCGGCCAGCTCCAAGAAACCTCCCATCAGCCACGATGATGTCAGCAGCATATTCCTCAACAGGTCCCGTTATTGTGTTTGATTGTCATCCTTTTATCTTCTAGCCCATGTAGTTGGACATGAACTCATTCTATTACATTATTGTATGATTGAGAAAATCAATTTATCAGCAGTTAGTGTGATTGTCTCATGTCGTCCCTCAGGAGACACATTCACACTGAGACAACCTTACACAATTCACTTTCAAAGTATGGCGCCAAATCTTTTCTGCTAAGGCCGGAATTTACATCAGAGCTCCATGCTCCTTCTTCTTCCTCTTCCTCTTTGGGCTGCATCCTTCAGAGGTCTTCACAGTAGACCACCTGTCTCCATCTGCCCCGGTCCTCTGCATCTTCCTCTGTCACACCAACCAACTGCATGTCCTCTCTCACCACCACCAGAAACCTCCTCTTTGCTCCTTCCCTTCTTCTCCTGCCTGCAGCTCCATCTCCAGCATCCTTCTACCAGCAGATCCATTATCCCTCCTCTTCACGGGTCAGAACCATCTCAATCTGTTCCCTCTGACTTTGTCTCCAGGACGTCTCACCTGGACTGTCCCTCTGATGTGTCCTTTCTAATCCTGTCCTTCCTCTCACTCCCAGAGAACATCTGAACATCTTCATCTCTGCCTCCTGTCTTCTGCTCAGAACCACCGTCTATCCAACAGAACTCCTCTCACCTCCATCCTGGAAACCTTTACCTTCACTCCTGCAGCTCCTCTTCTGTCACAGATAACTCCGCACACTGTTCTCCACCCTGTCTGCACTTGCTTCTTCACCTCTTCTCCACACTCCCTGTTGCTCTGAACAGTTGACCCCCAGCTTAACTCAAACTCCTGCACCTTCTCCACCTCTACTCTTTGAGTTCTCACCGTTCCATCTGCCTCCCTTTCATCCAAGGAAAGTGGTTCCAGTAGCTCAGAACCATCTAGATCAGACACAGAAGTCTTGGGATGCTGTTTTGTGGAGTGAGCAGATGCTGAAAAGATCTCCCCATTTACTATTGAGCATGGTGGAGACCCGCTGCTACTCAGAGACTAGATTTCATCATGATCAGGAAATTGATGAAGAAAGCATCTCGCCATCTGTGAGGAACCTTCTGCTCCATGGACATTCCAAAAGGACAATGTTCCCAATCCGACCTCATAATCCACCGAGGCTTGGCTTCAAAAGAAGTTCTGGAACATTCCAGAGTGGCCGTCACAGTTGTCTGAGAACCTGTGGTGGAATTTGAAGAAGGTGGTTGTAGCATGAGACACAGGGCCAATCAGGAACAGGCTAAGATTATTATTATAAGATATTAGAAGACTTTCATAGTTGTTTTTTAACTGGTTTGTCTTTGTCCGTAGTGAGACCATCATGTTTCTGCATGAGATCTTCCATCAAGGTCTTAAAGCTCGGATTGCCAACTGGCCCACATTAGTTCTGGGTGAGTACAACAGGGATCAGTTCTGTCGCTGTCATCAGGCTGCATGTTTTAGCAGATTAGGTAGACTTAAGATGATTCACAGTAGACACAACAGTGTTGTCTTCAAGGTTCTACACAGCCAGTCATTGGTCTACTGGTGAATGTATGGTGCCAGTGGTGTCTACTGTAAGAGTGGAGCAACGGATGAAAACATGGTTCTGAGTCAGAGGTAGTTGACAGTCAGCCGATGAAACCGGAGGAGCGAAAGAGCTTGAAAAGTATGGGAGAACTTTGGCTCCCTGTAAAATATGCTGATGACATGAGACAGTGGTGGTGCTAAGAGGAAGATGTAAGACATCCACTAGTGCTGGGGTCAAGGAACAAGCTCTCAGTGAGAAGAAGTCAGGTGCTACAGACACGCCCCCCTCTATCACCACCTGTCACACAGGTGGAAAATGTTGACCCTTTGTTTCCTTTCATCTCCAGGTTGCTACATGTGTTCTTCTTTCTTTTAATCCCCAGCCGACCTGTTTGACATCCTGCTGCCCATGCTGAACATCTACCAGGAGTTTGTGCGAAACCACCAGTACAGCCTCCAGGTTCTGGCAAACTGTAAACAGAACAGGGACTTCGACAAACTGCTGAAACAGTACGAGTCCAACGCTGCGTGTGAAGCCCGGATGCTGGAGACGTTCCTCACCTATCCCATGTTCCAGGTAGACCTCAGACCCACACGTAACAAGAAGTCCATTTAATCCTACACATTTTCAATCCATTACCAGTTAGTATATAATGTTTACTGAACTTTGAATGATGGTACATCGGTCCGGTTCTCGTCACGCCCACACCAGACAGAATGCTGTTGTGTTCTCATGAAAAAGGACGTTGGACGCAGAGACTCACCAGTGTCGTGTGTTTTTGGTGGGCTTGTCAGATTCCTCGATACATCATCACTCTTCACGAGCTGCTGGCGCACACACCTCACGAACACGTGGAACGCAAAAGTATGGAGTTTGCCAAATCCAAACTGGAGGAGCTGTCCAAGTGAGTGTACACGTTTATGGATGTGTTAAGAAAGACGGCGCCGGCGCTGACGCTAACAGTGATCGGTGATGTTGTCAGGATGATGCACGATGAAGTGAGTGACACGGAGAACATCAGGAAGAATCTAGCCATAGAGAGGATGATCGTGGAGGGATGTGACATCCTGTTGGACACGAGTCAGACCTTTGTCAGACAAGGTGAGTCCCCTCGACTGGATCTGCCGCTCCGCCTCTATGACTCCCTCACCCCTCGCTCACTCCGGACTGTGACTCTTTGGCCAGGCTCTCTCGTCCAGCTGCCGTCCAGCAGCGAGCGAGGCATGCTCAGTAAGGTCCGCCTGGGCGCCCTCTCTCTGAGGAAGGAGGGCGAGCGACAGTGTTTTCTGTTTACCAAACACTTCCTCATCTGTACCCGAACATCAGGAGGGAAACTTCACTTACTCAAGGTCAGACTCCCTCCCCACTGACTTCTATCCATGTACACGTTTATCCTCTAGTTTTGCTCCTCCATACTTGTAGTCCTGCTTGATTGTGGAGAAATCTGAAGCTGCCAGCAAGAAGAACTAAAACGTCACGTTTAGATTTACATGAGCAGGGCCGGGTAGCGGTCAGCACCGATACCTCACAGCAAACAGGTTCTGGGTTCACCTGAGCCTGGGGCCTTTCTGTATGGCGTTACAGAACGTAACTGTACTTACTTGACTTGAAGGCATGAATCTGATTGTAAGTGTCTAGGGTGACCCTTGACCTTGCACAGCATCCGTGGTTATTAGTCAACAGTCAATTTGAATACTAGGTATACTAGATGGTTTACTTTTCCATGTTTTTCCTCTGGGTTCAGTAGTTTGGCAGAATGTTACAACTTTATTCAAGTCCAATTTCAAACAAATTAACAAAAAGAAGAAAAAGAAATAAAAATATACTTTTTCAGTTATACTTTAAAGTAGTCACAATGAATGAGTGACTCAATCTCCCCTTTACCACCAGTCCCTCTCACTCAGGTGTTTTACACAAATAGAGAACTGAAGAGGAAATGTGGACATTCTCATTGGTTGTTGATTGGTTGGCGAAGAACCATCATCATCATCCTCACCCTTCAACCATCATTTCATGTCAATAGCAGATCAGCATTGAAGCACATTAAATTTATTGAGTAGATCCCGCCTCCAGAGGAGGATAATGGAATTCTATCCTCCTCTGCTCTCCACTTCACACATACTGACCTTCACCCTGTCTGCCCTGTAGGTGTCACTGTTGAACCAAGAGTTTAGGAATGATACTGAGATTTGGTCATGTTTGTTTTTTTCACACAATTACTCTGTTTATACCTTGATCTCCCTCCAGCGTCTCTAAAACAGAGGAGGACTGTCCTCCTACGATATACCGTCTTCAAGAATATCTGAACTGATCTACATTGTAAGAACAAATTTGTTATTGCGGACAAATTGAGTTCCGCTGAGGTTTCCGGTATCAGTAGAAGGCTGAATAGAGGTTTTTCAAAGCTCCCGACACGGTCATAGAAGACAAATATGAAAGAACTTTCTTGTGAGTTGGTGTTTTAACACAGTTAATGTTGTATCTGTCTGTTTCCCACAGCAAGGAGGCGCGCTGTCCCTCATAGAGTGCACCCTCATCGAAGAACTAGAGGCCAGCGATGAGGATTGTGAGTGTCTTCATGCCGCACAAAGACTTACTTCCTGAAAGTCATCATCTGCCGCCGACTGAGGCTCTGTGTGTTTATCCTGCAGACAACGCAGCAGGCCAAGGCTTCAACCATCTGGAGTTCAAGATTGTGGTGGAACCTCCCGATGGTCAATCCTTCTCCGTGGTCCTCTTGGCTCCGTCCCGCCAAGAGAAGGCGGCATGGACCAGTGACATCAGCCAGGTGAGTCCGACTGATGGAACAGACCAACCGAGCTGGAACGGAGTGAAGTAGTTTTTCTGAGACTCCTCTGATCTGCTTTCAGTGCATCGATAACATCCGATGTAACGGCCTGATGACCAGCGTGTTTGAGGAGAACTCCAAAGTTTCTGTGCCGCACATGATCAAGTGAGAACAGCCGGATTTCTTATGGTCTCCTGGAGTTAACGGAATGAGGATCTCAAACTATAGGCATCAACATCCCCAACTAACAGTACACTTGATAAGTATAATATGTATTATAAATGAGTATTGAGTCAACGGCTGCTACAGAGTTAAAGGAAATCCAAACATGGGACCCTGGTGGAGGGATTAGGCAGATAGAGGCCTGATCAGGTCCTTAAGGCCATCAGAGCAGGGATTTAGTGAGCAGAGTGTTCCTCTCCTCCGGCCGAGCCATAACGTCCAACATGGCTTTCGTCACGTTAGAGTGATATCGACCTATAAAACACAAACGTTGATGCGTTTCATTTCACCTTTTTAACTTTTATCTGTTTGACTCCACCATGACAACAAACAAAAATGGTTTTGTAGTTCCAGGCTCAGATTTGACGGACAGGAAGCCTCTGAGTGGCAGAAGTATGCCGGGCGTTAACCGTAATCCAACAACCTTTTTTTCCCCTGAAGGTCGGATGCCCGACTCCACAAAGACGACGTCGACATTTGCTTCAGCAAGACTCTCAACTCCTGCAAGGTCCCACAGATCCGATATGCCAGCGTGGAGCGTCTGCTGGAGCGACTGACGGACCTGCGCTTCCTCTCCATAGACTTCCTCAACACCTTCCTCCACACCTACAGGATCTTCACCACAGCCGCCGTGGTCATCGACAAGCTGGCAGACATCTACAAGAAGCCGTTCACCTCCATCCCTATCAGGTACGTGGAGCTGTTCCACCTATCGTCAGGAAACTGGGACATTCATCCATCCTCCATGTTCACCCTCCTCTCCTGCATGCCTGCCCACCTTCACTGCATCTCTCTCTTCTCCTCCTCATCATTCACCTCTCATCTTCATCCGTCTCCTCCTCCTCTCAGGGTTGAGCAGCATTCATGTGACCGTCTGTCCATCATGTCCCTCTGTCCTGACTACAGTCTGAAGATCACACAACTTGCTCTTGACCAGTCCAAGTAAATACCGCCTTCAGGACTGGTCCTTCACCGCTACCCACAATCCTCAGAGACTCACCTTCAGATCCTCTCTTTTAGGTCTCTGGAGCTCTTCTTTGCTACCAACCAGGGCTCCTGGGGATCCGACCCCTTGAACAACAAATCTCCGAGGCTGTGCCGCAAGTTTTCCTCTCCTCCTCCTCTCTCCATCCCCTCTCGCACCTCCTCCCCCGTCCACAGCCGCAAGCTCTCCCTCGGCTCTCCAATCGGCGGGAAAGCGGGAGCCTCGGACCTGTCTGCCACTCCCTCCTCCTCAGCCGCCGACTCCCCCACGTCCAGCCACTGTCCCTCCATCTCATCTCCTCCTCCTGGCTCAACCAGGGCCCCCTCTGGCTTTTCCTCCCCTCCACCCACCGCCACACGCTCCCCCAGCCTCCCCCAGCCCTCTGGGTTGTCCTCGCCACCTCCCATCTTGACTAAAGCCCCGCTGGACCCAAGCCCAGAGCTGAGCCCAGCTGGAGGGGAGGACGTCAGCGTGGAGCTGCCTCGCCTCGACGCCTTCTGTGGGAAGCTGAGGCGCAGCATTCGCAGGGGTACGTAGCTGCAACACTTAGGATACACCCACTGTCCCGCGTGAAGATGAGGGCTGGACACCTTCGTCTCTCACATGTAGTACAGTTCTGGTCTGATGAACGTGAAGCTGCAGGCGGAGTCGACTGAGCAAACACTAGACCTTTAACCACCAGTACTATCCTCGAATGGAAGAATCTCATAAATGGGTCACCGTTACCCGGTGGAGGAGTAATCGTGTTCTTAGATCTCCATCTGGATAAAGATGGCAGGTTGTTCGTTATAAAAACAGAGGCGGTCAGAGAATCAGAAAATCTGACAACACATGTGAGATGAGGGGAGGAGATGAAGAGTTAAATGAAACTCTCAGCAGACTGCCAGACTCTTAACTCTTAAAGGAAGATGACAAAAGGAAGGACGAGGATTTCATTAATACCTGAACTACAGTAGCATGTGACCCAGCAGGAACCACTGATGGCGAGCGACCACCTCATCTGGTCTTTTATCCATTAGCCCTTCGGCGAATTCGCTCCAAATTGTCAAAGAGTAATAATTTATTTTTCAATGTTGGATTTGATTGGGAAAGTTAAATGTTGCGTTTAATTGTAGATTGTTCCACTTGGACTAATTAAATGTCCCGCCCTGAGAAGAACAGACAGGGTTTGAAGTATTTGTACGCATGATGGATCTAATGGTAAATGATTACTGGGGAAACTCACCGATCCGAGCAGGAGCCTCATGAAAAGAGGCTGTGAGGGTCTTTATTAAACAAACCAGCTGGAAAATGTTTAATCCTCCTGTTTTTATACGGAGAATAACTCAGGAACTGTGTCGTTACACTTAAACCTTCGTTATCTTATCTTATTATTATTATTTTTTGTTTTTCCACGGTCACACGTTCAATTTGTTCTCATTATGTGAGAAGAATTTGTCTCTGATGAATATTTTCTACAGCAGAACTTTAAAATGCTGTGAGTTTTTCTATTTTTTAAGTGTAATTTAGAAACTTGTACCTTTTCTCAGCTCAGGCGTTGATGTTTATCTATGTGCTGTGTACGACAACCTGACCATAAAGAGTCAACATCATCAACACAGACAACTTTATTCCTTTATTCTGATTGATTTTGGCTTGAACTGTTCCTTTAAGTAACTTTAAATCTTCCCCTTCCACTCGTAACAGAATATTTTAAGGTGTTTTATTTGTACTTTTACTTGGATAAAGTGACATGAATATTTAAATGAGTGAAAAATACAGATGCTGTCACATGATGGAGATGAAACGTTTCCCTCTAACAGCTGTTCTGGAGTCGGTGTCGCTGGACAAATTCATGCCTGAATCGCTGTCCAGCGGCGAGACGGGCGACATGTCCCCCTGCCGCTCACCTTCAACGCCGAGACATCTCCGCTACAGACAGTCAGGAGGTACAACACGTAGAAAAACACACGGATACATACGACAGAGCGGTACCTCATCTTTGTTTTTAATCTGTGCTCACAGTCACGGCGGGGGAGAACTCTCGCTGCTCAATGTCGCCGACGTCAGCGTTCGCCATCGCCACCGCTGCTGCGGGACACAGCGGCTCCCAGGGTGAGCATGGGCGGCTGTAAAGGTCAACGGACACACCTGTGCACGGAGGGAGGGAACTTCTGTAGGTGGGTTTCTACTGGTGGATAAATGACGGGCCTTAATCCTCTGGGTTTTTTCCTCTCAGGGTTTAGTAATTCTGAGAAAGCCTGTGACAAAGAATTCCTCATCAGGCGAGCCGCCACCAACCGAGTTCTCAACGTGCTGCGACACTGGGTGTCCAAGCACTCGCAGGTGAGTTCAGAACCTGCACACACTCACACCTGTGTCCAGGGGGACACGGTCCTCGGTACCTCCATCTCTCCACCTGGTTGTTTAATCACTGTCTGGAGCATATCCAGATAACTAGACATTCTAATATCACCACACTCTCCAAATATATTCACCATAACTAGCAGCTGTATCTTTTTGTCCTTCATCTTTAACACATAAGGAGCCTGATAGATCAAGTAAGAACAAATCGCCCCACAACATTTCATGACTGCGTCGGGTTGAGCAGGTACTGACATGTTCCTGTAAGAATGTTTCATTTTGGAAGTATAGGTTGAGAGAATAGGACCAATGATTTCTGCATCAGCATTATTCTGATGTTATCACGAACATGTTCATACTAGAATCTAGTATCTAGTAACTAGATAGAGCTGACATACGGGGCCCCCTGCTGGTGAGTGGCGGCACTGCACTCTGTTGTAAACCATCATTGGACAACTGTTGACAGACATCCGGTCCGGTCTGCACAGACTCTTCTCTCTGCTGGAGGAGCTTTTCGCTCTGCATGTCTGCTTCACGCCAGGAAGCGTGCAGAAAGGTCATTCTCATCCGCAGGGACTCCAAAAGCAGCGTTTTCATTGAAGATGATATAAGATGCTATTTTTGTACCTCAGTGATGGAGCCTGAGAAGTGAGCAGCAGTAACATTTGGTCCCGTCTGAGTCAGTGGTGGTGGGCTACGACGACCGCTAATATCAACAACAGCTGGTTTGGTGACGGGGTTTTCATTCATCTTAAAGAAATTAAAATCCAGGAAAATGTTCTGCTCTGAGTGAAGTTTTTAAAATAGTTTTCACCTTCTTCAACTTTGTTTCTATTGACCTTTAACACCAGTTGGTTTTACATGAATTTCAGTTATGGATTTATTTATTTATTTATTTATATGTAAGGAACAATAAATAAACAATATATAACCATTTCTATACATCTTAAATGTAAAGCTGTAAAGATGGAAGTCTGGTAAAAAAACAGACTCCAGGAATTAAAGTTGAGCTGATGTGAGATATTTAATAATCCTGCAGAGCAATAATAAAATACGGTTTAAAGGGATCCTTAATATAAAATAAGGGAACTTTAAATCCTCACAGACAAACCTCTGGGATCTCATTCTGTCCAGTCAGTCAGGTTCACCTTCTTTAGTTCTGGCTCTGCAGGTGGTGGCCACAGGGGGGGAGGGGAGAGGAGAACGTAGGAACGGTGAAGGCAGGATGGGAGTAAATCATGGACGACGAGGACTGTTAGTAGTCAGCTGTGTGATAACATAAATGTATTCCTCAAATACAAATAAAAACAGAAAGTGAGAAAAACACGCAGAAACTGAATAATGATGAAAGCTCAGATAAATTCTGAAAACTAATACAGACTTATTTAATCTCACGGTTCTTTCACGTTTCTAAACTGGAGTTTGTTTTTATGCTGCTGCACATGTAGAACCTGTGTTCCTGCCGTCTGAGCAGAAGTCAGTAAATGTCCTCTAGGGGGCGTCCTTCTCATGTGCACTGCAGTCATGAAGATGAAGACATATTTTAGAGACATACTCTTCATCTCGCTCATCCATGTTTGATCTCTTTCATCCATGTTTGATCTCTTTCATCCATGTTTGATCTCACTCATCCATCAGGACTTTGACACCAACAGTGAGCTGAAGATGGGCGTCGTCGGTCTCCTGGAGGAGGTGGTGCGAGATCCAGACCTTCTACCACAGGAGAGGAAAGCAACAACGAACATATTAAGGTGAACACAGAAACATTCATTCATCCATTCACCCGTTCATCCATCCATTCAGCCGTTCATCCATTCACCCGTTCATCCATCCATAATCACATAAAAATGTCCTCACAGCCTCAGAACTACATTAGATGATAGAGAGCGTACAGGTAACTGCAGGTGTTTGAGTTTTGCTATTATATATATATATTTGTATGTGTAAATGTATAAATGTATTGCAGCTGTGGATAACTAATGTCTACAGCAGTCATTGTTCTATAGATAAACATATATATATATATATATATATATATATATATACACATACACATATATAAATCTAGAGTTCTTTTTCTCCATAGTGCCCTTTCTCAAGAGGAACAGGACGACGCTCAGCTGAAGATGGAGGACATTTTACAGATGGTCAGTATCACCAGCTGCTGCTGTCACACGGTTCTGATCCGGATGAGCAGATTTTAATCAAATGTTGTGATGGTTTCTTTCAGAAAAGCTGTCCCCTCCTTCACTTCATTGCGGTAAGAGTGATGTCATCGCGGAGACGTCCAGCTGTGTACAGTATTGTGGTAGTCAAGCAGAGGGTGGATTCCCCGTATGTGACTGTGTGCTGCTGCAGATCTTTCAAACATCTGTTCGATCCTCCTCTGTGACTCTTTTCTCCAGGCGGAGACTCCAAAGGCCGAGTGTTTTGAGTCTCTTTCGGCTATGGAGCTGGCCGAGCAGATCACATTACTGGACCACATGGTCTTCAGGGGCATTCCCTATGAGTGAGTTCTTCCTCTACCCACCAACACAAGATGAAGATCAGGAAACTTACCTGGGCGTTCTGTGACAGCAGAGTGGACTATTGGATCCATACTTTTAATTTCTCAGTCTGCTCTGATCCTGCAGGGAGTTCCTGGGTCAGGGCTGGATGAAGGTCGATAAGACGGAGAGGACGCCCTTCATCATGAAGACCAGCCAGCATTTCAACGACGTAAGACTGAACAGAGTCCCCAATACAGTGTATGATTGTTTTTGTTACCTGGAGCTAGAGTTACACCGCGTACAATAAACATAACGTTTAAAGAACGTTCGTCCGAATGAGACTTTTTATCAGTCAGCTGGCTTGTCCAGCAGAAAACAAACAAACAAACATTATAAAAGAGTGGAGATGATGCGATGGGTGGGCAGTGGATGAAGAGGAGAGAAAAAAGACAAATAAAAAATGAGAAAACATCCCGTTTCTTTTCCATCAATGTTGTGCATCAGTTTCTACATATTACACCAAAACAAAAACAAGTGGAGGAATGGAAGTTCTCAAGTTCTATTTGTCTCTATATCAAAAATCTTTTCTCTAGATGTAAACACAAGCACAAGACACCTCCCAACAAAATCACACGTGCAAACATCTAGAGAGGAGGCTTACCATGCAGACTGGTCCTTTAATCTCACACTAGTCACACGGCAGGAAGGAGCTCTGAGGACAAGGATAAATATCTCTGGGTGGCTGCATGTGAGGGAGTCAAGCTCAGCATCATATCTCTGACAGCTGCATCTTCCTCATCCACAGATGAGTAACCTGGTGGCATCTCAGATCATCGCCCACACCGACGTGGGCTCCCGGGCCGGCTCCATAGAAAAGTGGTTGGCGGTGGCCGATATCTGTCGCTGCCTCAATAACTACAACGGAGTCCTGGAGATCACCTCTGCTCTCAACCGCAGCGCCATCTACAGGTTGAAGAAGACCTGGGCCAAAGTCTGCAAACAGGTCCGGATCGGTTCAGTGAAGAGTGGATGAAGAGGAAGACTGTTCTCTGCACAGAGATGACTTCTCCTCTCTGTTTCATAGACAAAGTCCCTCATGGACCGGTTGCAGAAGACGGTGTCATCAGAAGGGAGGTTCAAGAACCTCAGGGAGACTCTGAAAAAGTAAATGATACCAACTGTTAGTAAACGTTAAGTTCCTTTAAACCAGACTAATGTGTGTGTGTGTGTGTCTGTGTGTGTGTGTGTGTGTGTGTGTGTGTGTCTGTGTGTGTGTGTCTGTGTGTGTGTGTGTGTGTCTGTGTGTGTGTGTGTGTCTGTGTCTGTGTGAGTGTGTGTGTGTGTGTGTGTGTGTGTGTGTGCGTAGCTGCAACCCTCCCTGTGTCCCGTACCTGGGCATGTACCTCACCGACCTGGCCTTCATCGAGGAGGGGACGCCCAACTTCACAGAGGAGGGTCTGGTTAACTTCTCCAAGATGAGGATGGTAAAGTCTTTTCCTGAAGTTCAGTCAGAACATCTGCTCCACCTCACGGAGGAACAGCAGCTGGACATCAAAATGACTACAACATGAAAATATTATTATTATTATTATTATCTAACATCAATGTTAAATGTAACCGGGGACTGATTGTTGACTCATTAGACGGGTTTAAGGATTTACCTTCAGTCCCTCCAAACAAACCATCATTTAGAATGAAGGGTTCATAGTTAATGATCTTAATTATAGTCAGTTTTTCATAATTCACCATTTACATGCTGCACTTATAAACCTGACAGAGTTAGAAACGTCTGCCGATGACGATCTCACCGGTCCAACAACTTTCTCCAGGACGCCCAGAACCCAGGAGACCTGACCAGCCTGAGCTCCTTCCTCCTTCTTCTGTCATCGTTTTCTACATGCAGGGATGCAAAGTTTGATGAAGAGTTCACTCAGATGTCTTTTCATGCTCTCTCAGATTTCTCACATCATCCGGGAGATTCGCCAGTTCCAGCAAACACCTTACAGGATCGAGCACCAACCCAAGGTCTGCTGGACGAAACACACGCCAGCGCTGTCAGCTTTGACTGATCCCTACGACAGATTAAAGGAGAAAAAATGCCTCTTCTGTCCTCAGGTGACTCAGTTCCTCCTGGATAAGACGCTGGTGATGGACGAGGACACCCTCTACGAGCTCTCGCTGAAGATCGAACCTCGGGTCCCACCCGGGTAGCTCCTACACGCAAATACTCTCACATCCATGTGAGCCATCGTTCAAATATCAATCGTGAACACAACACGGGGTTGGGTCATGAAACGCGAGTCGTCCAGCTGAGGAAACTCAGGAGAAAATGTGCCTTGAACGAATCTGATGTGTGCTTTTATTCTGAAAAACAAACTTCTCTGCCATATCATCCTGCCGTCAGGACTGTAGAGTCTGTCGTGTCTGCTTCCAGGCACGGCAGCAGATGGTTGCTGCTATCTCACTGTAAACACCGAACCATCTGCCTCTGTGCTCACTCAAACTCCAGTGGCATGAGTTCAGATGATTCATCAGGGTGGAAGACCTTCTCCTGGTGGTCCGAGGGGAACCTTTAGGGACGGACGGACAGGAAGCTGCGTTCAGGAGAACTCCCTCAGGCTTCTGGTCCCAGAGATCTTACTCTTTCTTTTGGCCACTTTGGATCAAACTGCGAACACAAGATCACCCCATATGCCCCAATTCACTTTTTGTCCACTAGAGGGGGATATCTGAGTGGAGATAAAGATCTGAGCAGTTCCTCAGAAAATCACCGTCCAAATAGAAATAGATAGAAATAGAAGACAATATGATGAATAGTTTATTGATCCTGAAGGATATTGGAGGAATCAGCCGCTCTTACGTTCACGCCATCAACAGAGCAGAAACTGGAGAACAGCAGCAGACAGGTAGACAGGTAGACAGGTAGACATGTAAACACAAACACGTGCAATGTTAAAAAGAATATAACATGTCATTTAATAAAGAGTGATAATGTTGCTCACAACAACAAAAAAAGAGTGTGGATTTAAAGTGGGCGTGGCCCAAAGCAGCTTTATAAATCACTGCTAACTTTCCTACTTTGTACCAAAAGTATATGATACTTAAATAACTATGTACCAAAAAAAGGGGGCTTCCAGCCTCTACAGGGATTCTGATTATTTACAATATGTACAAAGGATGACATTTTCTAATCCGCTACTTTAAATAGTGATCTAATCTGAACACCACTCAAAGTGAAGACAGGCTCCGCTGTGAGCCAGGTAGACCCACTCTTACCTGTGTACAAGTAAGGAGTGCCATCCTCAGGGGGGCTCTTCCATGTACTGTTTTTATGTTTTTAGTCTTCTTTGATAGCATTCACCTATAACAGACACGACAGACCATCCACATCCACACAAACTGAGTTTTTCCTGAAGCAGGGGCAGAAATATTCCACTACTTACCTCTGCCGTGGAAGTCATGTTCTCACCTGTGCCCACCGTTTGATTTGTTTGTGAGCGAGATTTTGCTGAACCATTTGATGTATTTGTGTGACACTGAAGAGGGGCGAGGCCTGGAAAAGTAAAATATGTATGCTACCAAACCTCCAGCTACATTTCTCCCTTCGCTCTCATTATTCTTGTTCTTATGATCAGTTCCTTGTTGGTGTGATCATTTAATGATATGTGAAACCTTGTTGACCGTATTAGTAGAATAGTGATTTATCTGCACTGTTGATTTGTAAAGAATGTCTATTTTACTGATGGTAGCATGAAGTTCCCTCCGTCCTCCAGATCACACTCCGTCTAGTCGACTGTTACTGAACTTTACTCTTAATGTATTTAAATCCACGACGTAATAGTATTTACTAACTCTTTCTTACTTCACTGCGTACTTCATGGTATTGTTCCATATATTTCTCCGTGTGATGTACAGATATTTACACACAATAAAACCAAAATCATCTAAATAATATAGTTGTTGCAACTGTTTTAATGGCAGATGTGGTGAGACCTTCTCCAGAACTTCTGCTTCAGCTCTGGCAGTTACCCATGAGCCCTAAACAAGCTGGATGGGTACATGGCCTGTAATGGGTTGGGTACTCGGGTTGGGTACATGGCCTATAGTTGGTTGGGTACATGGCCTGTATAGGTTGGGTACATGGCCTGTATAGGTTGGGTACATGGCCTGTATAGGGTTGGGTACGTGGGTTGGGTACATGGCCTATAGTTGGTTGGGTACATGGCCTGTAGTGGGTTGGGTACATGGCCTGTATAGGGTGGGTACATGGCCTGTAGTGGGTTGGGTACATGGCCTGTATAGGGTGGGTACATGGCCTGTAGAGGGTGGGTACATGGCCTGTAGTGGGTTTGGGTACATGGCCCTGAAGGTGGTCGGTACGTTTCCTCCTGTGTGTTTGGATGTTGTTGAACGTTGTGGATCAGTGGGTTCTGAAGGTTTGAGTGGAGACTATTAGTGATTCTGTGTGTTGCAGCTGAGAACCTCAAGGTCAAACTGGACCCTCACTGATCAGTTAATCATGGCTGCTGGTGCTGCTCCTCCATTGGTTAATCAAGGGATCTTTGTGAACCTGTGATTGGCCTGCACGTTTAATCCCTGGTGAGGGGCTGGAGCCACATGAGGGGGTGGAGCCTCAAGGAGAGGAGCGTGAACAGATTGCGAGACCTTCAGCAAGAAGACAGAGCAGCTTCTCCACAGGTACTGTACCTTCTCTTACCTCAAACATCTTAGATGGTTCCAAAGTGTGAAACTGTCTGAGATATTTCTCAGGTTCTTGACTTTTGGCATCATCTCTGGGACATTCACAGATGGGGCAATCTGAGAGGAAGTACTAGAAAGTTAAAAATAGGAAAGGTGCATTATGGGAGGTAGAGGCAGGATTTAAACGATGTTTGGTGCATTTGTATTTCACATCTTTCCCTTTGCTTGTATTTTAAATACCTGATAACTCCTGTGTCCTCCTGAGAGGACAAAGCTCTTTGGTCCTGCATGTACTCCCTCAGAGGTAAAAGGTCACGGGGGGAGGGAGGGGATGCTGGTCTGAGCTCTGTGGTGGGTTTTATAGTAATCCTGACCACATGATCTACAGGTGTCAGTTTGCAACGGAGGCTTTACTCTTAATGGTCGTTCCTAATTAGATTTTATCCCAGAGGAAATTCCTGCATCCGTCCATCCTGATCTCTTGTCTACTGTTCCGTCTTCTTGGCCTCATGAGGGTCCGGTCTGGTCCGGTCTTGTGACCGGACCACAATGTCTGCCAGAGACCTTTTGTGTCCTGGCGCTGGATCCCGGCATCAAACCGACCTATAAATAATGTTAGCAGTGATCCACACGCTGGAAAACCCCTGAAATCTAACTTTAGAAATATCTTAAATCAACACCACGTCTGTTTGTCTACCAGAAATCACTTTTCTCCCTCATCAGGAACGTTTTTGTCTTTTCACCGTGAACTGTTTTTTAGTTTTGAGTGTAAATGCCTTCCATTTAGGAAAGATTGTCATTTGAACCTCAGAGGAAACAAGTCCTGCATCCCAGATTGTTAGGTAAGTTATATTTATTACATTTGTGTTTTCCACAATGGAAGATTCATGCAGTCCTAAAGCCTAAAATAATATTTAACAGCTCTGATCAGGACTGATGATCATTAAGTGTAAAATGATATTAGTAGACAACATTTGAGGGTATTAGACATTTTATCTCCTCTAAAGTGGTGAGAGGCTTCTTTTTTGTTTTAATTAAAATGTAAAAATTCATCTAAACCAGTGTTTTTGCTAATTGGGAAGAAGTCAAGTTAGTAACATGCATTAAAGTGGGAGGGGTGTATAAAGAGGGAGAGAGAGAGGGGGAGAGAGAGAAGCTCAGTGCATCATGGGAGATCCCCTATCAGTACCAACCTATAGCAGCATAGCTAAGAGCTAACTTATGTCAGCCTTAATTATAAACTTTATCATAAAGGAAGTTTAAGCCTAGTCTTAAATGTGGAGAGGGTCTCTGCCCCCCCGGACCCTGATCGGGAGATGGTTCCACAGGACAGGAGCCTGATGGCTGAAGGTTCTGGCTCCGTTCTACTTCTGTAGATACTAGGGACTACAAGTAACCCTGCATGCTGGGAGCGCAGAGTTCTGATTGGACAGCATGGAACCATGAGCTCCTTCAGATACGTTGGTTCTGACCGTTTTGTAAGTGATCAGAAGGATTTTGAATTTGATTGTAGATTTTACCGGGAGTCGATGAAGGGAAGTTAATACAGGAGAGATGTGTTCTCTTAACCTGGTTCTGGTCAGCACCCGTGCAGCAGCGTTCTGGATCAGCTGGAGGGTCTTCAGAGACTTACTGGGACTACCTGCTAGTAGGACATTACAGTAATCCAGCCTGGAAGTAACAAATACATGAACTAACTTTTCCGCATCTTTTTGAGACTAAAGGAAGTCCTAGAAATCTGTTTTATGTGGGGGTCAAAGGTCATATCCTGATCAAAGATAACTCCCAGGTTCCTCACAGTGGTGCTGGAGGTCAAGGTCATACCATCCAGAGTAGATATATCATCAGATAAATTGTTTCTAAGGTGTTTGGGTCCCAACACAATAACTTTGTTTTTTATCAGAGGTTACTGTTCTGGCTGCAGAGATAACTCTGCTGTCTGGAGTAATAGATTACTGACGTGAGATTGGCTGCTGTATGTTGCATGTAGCGACCTCCTGCAGATCCAGCATGCTGTAGGCTCAAGCCCTGTGGCCCGTCTGCCTCACCTGAGGGGGGCGGGGACGACTGGTTTAGCTAGGAGGTCATGTGTTCACCTGTGTTAGTCTGTTTTGACAGCTGACAGGATTACACAAAGACTTCCTGATAGACGTCTGTGAAACCCAGTATAAAATCTTTCCACCTGTTACACAGAAACTACCTGCTGGCTTCAGGTGAGACTTTGTAGAAGGTGGTTCATGTTCAAGACAACCTAATTAAATCTTGGAATATATCTGGACAGAGGGCCTTTATAAAGAGATGATCAAAATATGGGAGCTGGATCCACTGGATCTGGATCGGGTTTCTTCTAACGTCAGACGGTGGTCTCCAGTCATGCAGAGATATAAAGTACCATAATAAGTTTTATGTTAGAAATGATCTCCAGCATTTCAAAAACCATCAGATGTATCTTCTATATGTGTCGGGTAATTAGCAGAACCAGCATTAATTAGCATAAAGTGGCAGTATATTTATTTGAAAGTGTAAATATATATATATAACATCTAGCAGTCCTCCTATTTTGATAAAGTGTCGATCTTGTTTTCTGGTTTAAAGGTCTTTTAACACAAAGGAAAAGAATAAATGAACATAAAGAATACGACTATACGCTGAGAGGAGATAAAAAGGTTTGTCTTATGGGTCTGGACGTGGATTGATCAGACATGTTTGACCAGGATTAACAGGATCTTCACGGCTTCCTGCCTTCTATATTAAGACACACACACACACACACACACACACACACACACACACACCCCTGAAGGACAAACTGGACTATGACCCTCCAGGCTAAATCCTATTAGATGGACATCCAGACAATGTTCACTACGTTACAACATTATTATCTATTTACATTTAGATCTGACATCAGATTCTAATTAAAAATAATTCAAACATTTTAAATCATTTTGAATATTAATCTTATTCAAAACAGACTTCTAAAAAATCAAATACTTGAAATACTTAAAAAACATTGAATTTTAATTTTAAAAAATGTAATGTAAAAATAGTTTGAGAATAAAAAGTCATTTCAAATAATTGAATATATATTAATGAATAATTTAATTATTATAATTATTAGAGTAGTTATTTAAATATTCTAAAAATAAAATTTTAATTAAAAGTAATATATTTTTCAAATAATTTGAAATATTAATCAACAATAAATGATTTATAAAAAAACTATAAATACCAATAGAAATATTTAATAGCAATCATGAAACATATTTCACTAGTTATGTAATAATAATAATTATAGTTAATTTTTAATGATTCTTCAAACAGTAGCTTCATACGAACAATAAAAAATGTTAAGAAAAATAACTTTTTCATTTAGATATGTTTTTGGGTGAGTGAAGTGTCTTTTATGTCACTTCTCTCCTGGAGCATTAGTGGACGCGACCTGGCCCCCTGTGGGAGACGCTAATGCTAAGAGGCTAAGAGCGTCTGCCACCCACAACTCTAAGCCTGTTACTGTATTAAACAAAAACGTCTGTGCGGGGTCGCCATGGCGTCAGGCGCCGTACGCATGGTCAGAGGCGTGGCCCAGTAGGTTTCGCAGAGGCGGGGTTTATTGGTTCAGAACAGCTGATAAGGCAATTTGTATGGATTAGAAACCTGTTCAGATGTAACATAAAGAGCGTATTAGAAGATAAAGCAACCAGGAGGTTAAAGTACAAGGCGCCGTCCTCCACTAACTCTTCCCTCTGATCCACCACCCATCTCTTCACAAATTGTTTTTTTGTTTGTTTGTTACTGTCACCATTTCTGTACGCAGTCAAACTCCATTTCTGTACGCTAGTAGACTCAAAATGACCTGTGAACATTTCTGTTGTTTTTCTCTCCAGCTAGATTGACTTCCACAGATTCATCAGCTAGCAGGACGATGGCCAACTCTTTCACGCGTCTGATCTCCGGCCGCAACACGGCGGTGCTGTTGGCCAGTCTGGGCGTGGGAACAATGGCCACCGGCTTCTTGTTGAGTGAAAACGGCGCCTTGGTTGCCGAGGCCAAGAAGAAGCTCTATCCTCCCAGGTAAGATGTCACCACCACACGACAAACATCGTGTCCCACCTTATAGAGACATCACAGTCACACCTTATAGAGACATCAAAGTCACACATTACATGGACATCAAAGCCACACTTTGCATAGACATCAAAGCCACACCTTACATGGACATCAAAGTCACACATTACAGAGACATCAACGCCACATCTTATAGAGACACAAACGACACACCTTACATAAACATCAAAGCCACGCCTTATAGGGACATCAAAGCCACACCTTATAGGGACATCAAAGTCTCACCTTACTGTGCCATTTTTTAACCATTTTTCACAACAATGTCATGTCACTGAGACATCTAGGTCACATCTTACTGTGACATCAAAGTAATGTCACAGACATCAATTAGGTATTCATAGAAGAAGAAATAACATGTTACTAAGACACTGAATCACATTTATTAGGACAACAAAGCAACATTTAATACATATCCCACGTTACTAAGACATCAAAGTCATGTCATGTGAAACATGATCTCCTCGGTGGACGTAATAAAAAGTGAAACCATGAGCGGAGGACTGGTGGAGCCACATACCTTGATGACTGGTTAGAATCAAGTTCTTTTTTCCTCATATTTTCTCTCTCTGTCTTCAGACTCCACCTGAGTTAAGCCTCAAATGTTTGCCATGTTTTCCTTCATGCTGTGAAGTTTGGCCTTCGTTACACAATGAGGGTTATTTTTTTCATGTGTAAACAAAGTCACACACCCTGGAATGATTGAGAGTATTATTCCACCCTGACGTTTCTGCAGCTCTGACTTCCCTGACCTGAGGAAACACAACAACTGCATGGCCGCCGCTCTGACTCCAGCCATTTATGCCCGGCTGAGGGATCAGGTCACCCCGGCCAACTGGACCCTGGATCAGTGCATCCAAACCGGAGTGGACAACCCCGGCCACCCCTTCATCAAGACGGTGGGCTGCGTGGCTGGAGATGAGGAGAGCTACGAGGTGAGAGAGGTCAAAGGTCACCCTCATTGTCCCACAGATAGTCAAGACAAAGGATTCATGTTTAAGGGTTTGAATCCCTCTAAAGATGTAGCGATGAATGCTGCTTCTTTTTGTTGAGTCATGTTTATCCGCTTAAAGAAGTATCTCTGACGGCTTCAAAGAGGCTGTTTTTGATCAAAAATACCAAAATGTATTTTCCCCTATGCAAATGGGAAGGAGATGTATATTTTTCTGAGGTAACATTCACATAAACCAGCGGAAAACAAACACAGATTCTCCGTGGAGCTCACATGGTGGAATCCAGTCCTCCACAAGGTCCGTAAGGAAAAGAAAAGATAGACTTACAACCTATTTTCAGCTGTAATCATCTCTGTAGCCTCTAAGCTAAACGTGTTAGCATGCCCCGCCTCCACAGACGCCCCACTAGACACAGAAGTCAAGTCAGTTTTTATTTATTCAGCCCAAACTCACAACAAAGAAACTTCACTAGATTGGACTCTCTGTTCCTCAGAGACCCAGCGATTCTCACATGGGCTAGAATATTGAGACTATGGTGAGAAGAAAAAAGCTTTTTAACAGGCAGAAACCTCAAGCGGATCCCGCATCCCGAACCTTGTGAGCGCGTGCGGAAAAACCCCGTCTCCAGGCGACACATCTCTGAAGGTCAGCAGGATGGATGAGCTCATTGCTGTATGTGGACACCTGGAAGTTTCTGGCTGGACACGGCGCCGTTTGCTTTTCTTACGTACCTGTGAATACCAGAACAAGTGAAAAGCAGCAGTTGGGTTTATTTAAATCATAGTTGATGATGGACTACAAACATCTCTTAGGGTCACACCGCTAAGCTAAAGTTGATCTCCTGTAGAACTTTATATACTGGATTTATAAGAGCTCTTATTTTGTTGTCTCTTCCCTCCAGGTGTTTGCTGAACTCTTTGACCCCATCATCAAAGATCGGCACAACGGCTACGACCCCAGAACCATGAGACACCCTACTGACCTGGACGCCTCCAAGGTGATAAGGCCATGACAACAAGTCAGTGAATGATGCCTCCACCCACGCGAGCTGTTCCTGTTCAAATCTCCTCCTTCTTCTCTATCGGCCTCCAGATAACCCACGGCGTGTTTGATGAGAATTACGTTCTGTCGTCACGTGTCCGGACCGGCCGCAGTATCCGTGGCCTGAGCCTCCCGCCGGCCTGCACGAGGGCTGAGCGCCGAGAGGTGGAGCGGGTGGTGGTGACGGCCCTGGCCGGCCTGAAGGGAGACCTGGCTGGACGCTACTACAGCCTAGGGGAGATGACGGACCATGAGCAGCAACGACTCATTGATGTGAGTTTGTTTTACTTACGTTACTTCTTATTCTTCTGTGAGTCATAGTTACTCAACAAACACTTCCTACCGTTTTGCAAAAAGATCGCATTAAAGTACCGCGACATATCCACATGCTGAGTTTTTTTATTTCCAATGAACAAACCAGCGGCAGCGGAACACCGCCGCAAGAGTTGTAACGTAAAACACAGCATCATCTGCATATAGCTTTACTTTCACTTGTTCACTGAGGTTCCTGGTGCAAAACAATAATTGACCTTTACTGGTGTATGATGGCTGATCTGGTCCTCAGCTAACAGGGTAAGGGTCTCCCAGACATCCGCTGTCTCCTCTATTTAAAGGTGATTGAAATGCATCCGAGAGTTTTACAAGCCCAAAGATGAGAAAGTGTCTTCGTTATCTTTTAGCGCTTTTTTCACTTAGCATTTAACGTGTCCTAGCATTAGCAGTAAAATTCAGTTTGTGTTCTTTCAGAATGTCTGAGCTCGTGTCCAGTAACACGGTAGACAGCAGCTTTGAGCTCAAATAAAGACATCAGACGCTGGGACTCTGCTGCCATCTATACAAACTGTTTACCGGTTTAACTCTCATTCATCTTCTTCCCTCATTTGATGCTGCGTCAAATTAGGATCACTTCCTTTTTGACAAGCCTGTGTCTCCTTTACTGACATCGGCCTTCATGGCCCGAGACTGGCCTGATTCTAGAGGGATCTGGTAAGACCATCACAGCCTTGGGACGTCCCATCACAATTTAGTCACGTCCCATCATGGTTTAGTCACGTCCCATCATAGTTTAGTCACGTCTCATCATAGTTTAGTCACGTCCCATCATAGTTTAGTCACGTCTCATCATAGTTTAGTCACGTCTCATCATAGTTTAGTCACGTCCCATCACAGCTTAGTCAGATCCCATCATAGTTAAGTAACGTCTCATCATAGTTTAGTCACGTCTCATCATAGTTTAGTCACGTCTCATCATAGTTTAGTCACGTCCCATCATAGTTTAGTCACGTCTCATCATAGTTTAGTCACGTCCCATCATAGTTTAGTCACGTCTCATCATAGTTTAGTCACGTCCCATCACAGCTTAGTCAGATCCCATCATTGTTAAGTCACGTACCATTACAGTTTAGTAGAGTCCCATCACAGCTTTGTCACGTCCAATCACAGCCTAGTCACGTCCCATCACAGATTAGTCACATCCCATTAAAATTTAGCAAAGTGGCATCACAGCTTAGCCACGTCCCATCAGAACTTAATCAAGTCCTATCCCGATGCTGTTAGCGCTGGCAGTAATGAGACACGCCCCTCTGTGAGGCCCCTCCCAACCTTTACTCTCTTCTCCCCACTGATAGTTTCTTCACCCTCCTGCCTCTGTTGTCTTCTGCTCCCGCTCCTCTTACCCCCTCCCCTCACCTTTAGGACCACTTCCTGTTTGACAAGCCCGTCTCTCCGTTGTTGACGTGTGCATTTATGGGCAGAGACTGGCCAGACGCCAGAGGCATCTGGTAGGATCCATCCATCCATCCAGCTCTCCTGCACGTCTGCTGTGTGACCTTCAGTTTGATCGACCCACGCCACTGATGGGTTTTAAAAGGATGGGACTCCCTCCTGGGTTCTTTTGTCTTTTCTCAGACTAAACTGTCGGATCTTCTGACTTAGTTAAGCACCAAACAACCTGAGTAAAAACTACCGTCTGATCATTTTATTCATTGAATCAAAAAGGTTATCTAACATCAGTCTTCAAGGTCATGGGTTTGTGAGGTCATCGGTTTGTGAGGTCATCAGTCTCTGAGGTCATGGGTTTGTGAGGTCATCCGTCTGTGAGATCATCAGTCTCTGAGGTCATGGGTTTGTGAGGTCATCGGTTTGTGAGGTCATCAGTCTGTGAGATCATCAGTCTCTGAGGTCATCGGTTCGTGAGGTCATCAGTCTGAGTTGAAGCTCAGGAACATCTAGTAGTTATTAAGTCCAAGGGGGGATGAAGACTTTTCCACGCTGGATATACTCAAACCTATAAATACAATTAAATGATTTAAAGCGTGTATTTTATGTTTACTCTGGTTGTTTAATGTTAAATGTAGTTGGAAGATCAAACCTGGTCTTCTGAGTTGGACTCAGAAAGAGAAGAACCCAGGAGGAGGTCCACTACCTGTTACCTGTTCACAGCAGACTTTGATGTCTTCTGGTGGAACAAAAACAGGAAGTTGTTTTTTGGTTCTGATGTTTAGAACGTTACAGATGCATGTGAGTTTCTGATCAACTCTGCAGCATGAATATCAAAGCGTCCACATATCAGGTCCTTCACGAGTCACGTCCACCGACCAGAGGAGCAATCAGCCCCAGAGCTCTTCATTAAGTCCATCTCTTCCTCCTCCTCCTCCTCCTCCTCCTCCTCAGGCACAACAACGAGAAGAACTTCCTGATCTGGGTGAACGAGGAGGACCACACCAGAGTCATCTCCATGGAGAAGGGAGGCAACATGAAGAGGGTGTTTGAGAGGTTCTGCAGAGGACTCCAACAGGTAGACCGCAGCTTTAATCTGGGAATGTTAGGAGCGTTCAGACGTTCAGTCTTTGTTTACAATCACGCCTGAATCCATTCTTATCACAGCTACGCTCCACTCAGGAATTACTGTTGATTTTTTATAAGATGATGAATGAAAGCTCACGATGTTAAAAATAGACAAAGATAAAAAAGAAAAATCCTGTATCTCCACATGGACCTCAGCGTGAGGAAGAACTGGGTTGATTTTGTGACAGATCGGTTGTTCATTTCTGACACTAGGGGGAGATTTACTACCAAAAGTTTTCGGCCATAATTTCTCAACAGTTGGTCTGATTTAGTCCAGATGTTGGTGCAGATGAATGGAGTGGAGGAGATCCGTCTCGTTTGTATCATACATTACTCCAATAGTTCATTTTTACTAATCACCCATTTTAATCACATTTGTAAGGTATTACACTGACAGTAGCCTATAAGACTATGAAACAACAACCTATATTATCACATTATTATCATGTTATTACAATATTAATAGCCCCATATTAACATTTTAGAATCTAAATACTGCACTGATATAACTACTTTATGGTTAGCATTTTACCAAAGTATAACTGTTACAACTATTAACAAAAGGTTTGAACTCATTTCCATCTTAAAATGTGTTTCCTCATTATTACACCTTGGTTTTGGGCCTTTGGTTATAACATATGTATTACCTTTTTATTACCCCATTATTACCACCTTATTACCGTGCTGTAATCATCAACTTATGACTAAGTTATTACTTAGATTATTACATGTTATCACACATTCATTACTCCTTTATTACCCCATTATTACCACCTTATTACCGTGCTGTAAACATCAACTTATGACTAAGTTATTACTTAGATTATTACATGTTATCACACATTCATTACTTCTTTATTACCCCATTATTACCATCTTATTAACGTGTTGTGATCATCAAGCTATTACTTAGGTTATTACATGGTATTACACATTCATTACGCCGTTATTACCCCATTATTACCATCTTATTAACGTGTTGTAACGTAGAGTGCTACCGCATATTTTCAATTCTAGCATTCATGAAGTCTGTAGAGTTCCCAGAAGATAAAGAGAGTGGAACATCTAGATAAGACATTTCATTGTTTTGGCAGAGGGTAATCATCATGTTTGTCTCTTCATGAAAAAGAATGTTTCACATCGTCATCTAATCGTTCCGTAGGTGGAGCAGCTGATCCAGGAGCGAGGCTGGGAATTCATGTGGAACGAGCGTCTGGGCTACGTCCTCACCTGTCCCTCCAACCTGGGCACCGGCCTCAGGGCGGGGGTTCACGTGCGCCTGCCCAAACTCAGCCAGGTAACACATTCAGACGGACAGGTAGGATCTCTGTGGCCAGCCTGTCTGTCGGCAAGATCAGGAATGAAATTTCTGTCTCCACTTTAGAGAGAAAACCTCCACCCTAGATTCATTCAACATCCACCTCACCAGAATCTCCCTACCTCACAATAATGGATCCAGTCCTCTATCTGAATCAAAGGCTCCTCCTCCTCCCTCTCTCAGAAATGTGTCCCTCTGCTTTAGCGTGATGCTGCAAAGAAACTTCTAAACAGACACAGGTGAAACGCGATGGAGGTTGCCTTTTTCCGTACGCGCTTGTGAGAACGAGAAGCTTTTACTTTGTTCACAACAACTTCCAAATGTTTGGACTCGCCCTGCAGGACCCCCGTTTCTCCAAAATCCTGGACAACCTGCGGCTGCAGAAGAGAGGCACAGGTGGGGTGGACACAGCTGCGACCGGAGACACCTTTGACATCTCCAACAACGACCGCCTGGGTAAATCTGAGGTGAGGATCAGTCAGGCGTTCACTCAACGCCGTCTCGCTGATGATGTCGACCCTAAGCATTATAGCCGTTAAGACAAGTGGAGACTTTTCTGTGATTTTTAGCACGATAAAAAACAAAGGAGGGTGAAGCATCAGTCTCAAAGAAGAGAAAACCCAAAGACCCGACTCGTGAAACTGTTGAGAGATGAAGTTCATCTCTGAACTGGCTCCTTGTCGGTACCGGCTCCTTCATGACATTGACGTGGTGTCGAGATCTGATCGGTTTGATGTACTTGATCATTTGAGATGAATGTTTGTGATGTTTTAGGCTATAACCACCAAACCTGACCTTCATCCAGACCAACCATCAGTTCTTCACAAGAACCGTTTTCTGACATTAAGCCAAAAACATGACTTGAGCGTTTTTGTTCCCTCCGTTGTTGGACTGAATCCTCTTCCCTGTGTTGTTGGATCCGTCCGACACATTTGTAGGTGGAGCTGGTGCAGCTGCTGGTCGATGGGGTCAACTACCTGATCGAGTGTGAGAAGAGGATGGAGAAGGGACAGGACATCAAAGTCCCAGCTCCCATCGTTCAGGTTAGGAAATAAGAGCTGGATTCATGACGTCATCAGACGGGCCCGCCCCTGAACGGAGCCGGTGGAGAAGCTCGGAACGAGGATATGTGGACCACCAGGGCCGAGGTCACTTCCTGACTCCTCCTACAGATGTTTAGGGTTAATCTAATCATAGATGTTATCTGCAGTCAGAGGAGAACTCACGTTTAGAAGGTCTTCACTGTAGCACTGACTTCAATAAAGCCGACAGTATGAAACACTCTCCTGTCTTTATTACAAACCACAGATCACTGTTGTGACCCCCGACGACAAAAGGAACAGTTCAAAAAACATGAATTCATTCATCTTCTCACCCTCATGCTGATGGAAAGTCAGGTTAGGTTCTGTTCCACCAGACACCTGTGGAGCTTCACAGCGAACAGGCTGATCCGATGCCGGTAGGGTTGGGTTGGGAGGAGAATCAGTCATTCCTTTGTCTTCCTTCCATGGCATGAACCCGGGCAGGGGGTCCCGAGGGTCTCCTCTTTCTCTCAATGTGTGTTTTTAACACTCTAAAGCAACATCTCATCTTCCTCAGATGTTCAGGAGAAGGCTGCTTTGGTGTGAAGCTCCAGAACTCACTCATGTGAGTAGATTCTGACTCAGCCAGTGCATCACTTTGGGCGGGCTGCTCCTTTAACAGAGAAACGGTATTGTGTTTATTGCAGTAGAGAGAAATAGGGGTGTTAAAGTGTGAGGAGGTGTGTTAAAAATCAAAGAGACACTTTAATTTTAAAGCCAAGCTTGGTTTTATTTTCATCACTTCTGCAGAACGATGAAATCTGTGTTTAATGGCAACAAGTTACATTAAAAGAAGAAGTGAAGCAGAAATAATGGAGTTCTTCTTGAACTGACATCCGTCAAGCGTCCTCTCTGCGTGACAAATCCTCACACCTTTTATTTCCT
The DNA here is from genome assembly GCA_009660295.1 of Lophius piscatorius. Lineage (NCBI taxonomy): Eukaryota > Metazoa > Chordata > Actinopteri > Lophiiformes > Lophiidae > Lophius > Lophius piscatorius. The sequence continues at coordinate 73,406 of VRLP01002819.1, forward strand.
GGGAGGCCAACAGACGTGGAATAACTTTGAACATCTAAATGTACAAAAACATTTCAGACAAGAATGTATTTGTGGCATCACTTCCTGTCAGCCTCCTGCATCAGAAACAAACTGACTCCACAGAGTATCAGAAGGAAGCAGGGAGGATGGAGACGACGCCGTCAGATAGTTGAAAACAAAGCTTTAAAATCTGTAAACAGGTCTGCATGAGCTCATAATCACTCTCAGAAAATATTCCAACATTTAAGCACGACGGCGGTTTGTTTCACGCTCCACATTTTTACTCGATGCCACCTGAACATTTTCTCTAAAAGGAAATCAGTCGAAAGAAGAGAAAAGAACCAAACGAAGACACGGAGAGACCACAGCCCGCTTCCAGTCCTGCTTTGGCAAAGTGAGACAGAAACAGGAGGCTCTATGAGGGAGGGGCCGGAGTGCTAAAACAAGGCGGGGGTCTTTCAGGGGTTTGCAGAGTCGGAGAGCGAGGGTCTCCCGCCGTCAGTCCACAGGTCGCTTTTCGCTGTGTTTCCTGGTGTGCTCCTCTGCGTTCTTCATGAACTTCACGCGGTCTTTGCTGTACTCCTCCGCCAGGTCGGCCCTCAGCGGATGTTCGGGCTGAGGGCTGTTCACCAGATCAATCAGGTTCTCGATCACTGCAGGAGGGAGGGAACGGGACTCCAGGTGAGAAGGAGAACATCAGGCTAGAAACAATCACACATCCATCCAGACGCTGGTATCAGCTCACAACACCGAGGGATGACATCGCCACAAACATTTGACACCAAAGCCGTCTGTGTCCTTTGGTGTTTTCTGTCTGGGATCTATTCTCTGGAGAAGATGACCGACCTGCGCCGTCACCTCAAAAATCACCTTTACCTGCAAACTCAAAGTAGCTTAAAGGAACATGTGACAGCACAGCTAAATACTGTAACATAGTTTGTATGTTATGCTCTGGACAAGATGAGCACCTTTCAGTGTCCCCCGTAACAACCGGTTTCCATGGAAACAAAATACAAGTGTAAAATTCAAAATGTCAAAAGGGACAAATATGTAATATTGGTTAATATGACAGATGTACCGAAAAAGTACTGCAATACAACTACCTCACTTTCACCTGCCATATTGACACGTCATAGTGGTAACAACCCCATGTCATACTGGTAACGTCATAGTGGTAACAACCCTGCATCAGAGTGGTAACGTCATACTGGTAACGACCCCACGTCATACTGGTAACGTCATACTGGTAACGACCCCACGTCATACTGGTAACATCATACTGGTAACGACCCCACGTCATACTGGTAACGACCCCACGTCATACTGGTAACGTCATAGTGGTAACAACCCTGCATCAGAGTGGTAACGTCATACTGGTAACGACCCCACGTCATAGTGGTAACGTCATACTGGTAACGACCCCACGTCATACTGGTAACGTCATACTGGTAACGACCCCACGTCATAGTGGTAACGGCCCCTGTATCATACTGGTAACAACAACTGAGCACTAAGATGGAGGAGTTTCCTAAAGTCTACAGCTACAATCTACGTGAAACATGAAGTGGTGAGGCAGGTGGATCAGTCTTAACGGGTCGAGGCATTGCTTGAGTTGAAATAAGGATGTTCTGAACCCACCATCCACAGACGAGGGTAACCCCCTTATCACGAATAACAGTTCACTATTAAAAGTGAGCTAATCTGGATTATATTTTTATACTTCTGTAGGTTGAATTGATTATTTCTGAGGGTTTTTGAACTGGGACCATAATATATTCATCTTAAGTTGAAGTAACTTGAAGATAGTTAGTGTTTTATTTCTTCATTTCTTTCGGGTGGACATACGACAAACCTGTTAGCGTGTAGACGTGGGAACCATCACTAGTCAGATCAGGGCACTCAAACTCAACCAACCAGTCAAGTTGCATTTCACAAGCAGTTCTGTTCAGACACGTATGGAGGGGAGAGATTCTGGTGAACGTCCTGTAACTGGGACTGACAGGCGGATCAGGAACCACCTGAAGCTCCTATCTGCAGCACCGCTCAGACACGATTCATGCGTCTTCAAGCAGCAGATGACAGACAGTCAGTGTCTCCTCTCCTGTTCAGAGGTCCACCAGAACTGGGTCACCTCAGCGGGCAGTTGTGGATTTAAAGTCACTACCTGTACTCGTCCAGTTGGACGGTGAAGTGAAAGGCTGTCAAAATGAGCAAATACGTTCCTGAGAAACCCTGAGGGTCACGGTGACCAACGACCACCAAAACATAATCACTTCATCTTTGAAGGGAACTCTGAATAAAATCCCCCGGAGGCAAAAACAAAACCTCCGACAACAGCCGGCACCAAAACATACAAACAGCCGTCAAAGACAGAATCGTACGACCTTCAATAATAAACTTTCTATCTGTCTTTAAAGACAATAAGGAGGAGGGTGGATGTGGGACGCGGGGCTCTGGCCTCACCTTGGCAGACTTTAACGGAGGGCTTCCAGTTCTCCACATTGATGATGTTCAAGCAGACCTGGCCCTTCTCGTCGATGTTGGGGTGGTAGATCTTCGTCTTGAAGTTGATCTTGGGCGGTTTGAAGGGGTACTCCGAAGGAAACGTGAGGTTGATCCTAAAGGCTCCTTTGTCGTACGGAGGACATTCCTGAAAACAAGGAGTGCAGATTGAAGATAAAATTGATGCAGCCATCATTGAGGTTTTCATTCAGAACCTTTTTACGAGGGACATTCGACACTTACGGGAACAATCAGCCCTTGCCAGGAATAAAGGTTCGATTCATCCACGATAATGCAGCGGAAAGTCTTCAGCCCTTTGTCGCGAATATCCGCAAGCTCCTAGAAGAAAACATAAACCAGAGAAGACAGAGTGACTCCCAGCGAGGTGAACCTCTATAACCTGCTGACAATAATGATCTTGTTTGTCCACACTCTCATCCGGGTTCTGGATCCTTTGGGTTTTAGCTAAGCCATCAGAGCCACGCTGTCCTACCTGTGTGCCTCATTTTCTAAACGATTCAGCTATGAAATGCGAAACACCTTTATGATGATAACCCTCATCGTCGCAATCTTAAGAACGTTTTCCACGCTTCATTGTTTTGGTGGGACCACGTCTGCCGGACGGACCAGAGAGATAGTCTCGGACAGAGGAGCCTTTTTCTACAGGTGTGTTTCCCCTCGTTTAGTTTGTTCTCAATGAAGCACGGTCTTCAGGGTAAGAGGTGGACAGAGCTGTCCCCGTCCGTGCAGACAGACAGGTGGACACAGGGACATTATCAGACCAGACCACCACCTGCTTCAGCCTCTCTTCACTGGTTACCAGTTTGTTTCAGGATTGACTCTAACATCTTGCTGGTTACTTCATGGATCACCATCGCTGAGCTGCTCCGCCTATATGAGCCTGGCTTCAGTTTCAGATCTTCAGACAGAGCTGCCGGCTGTTCCAGACTCACGTCTCAGCATTAACGGAGACCGGTCTGTTTGGGTCAGGACCCCTCATCTGTGGAACTCCCTGCATGGAGGAGCTGAGGCTGCAGAATCAGCATCATCCTCTAAAACACTTCTTTTCAAGAGGGCTCTTTAGTAATCCCGTTTCATCCAGTTGGTTTCTATTGATTCTTGTACAAAATAACTTTGTTTTGAGAAGTGCTATACAAACAGGTTTCATTATTATTATTGGCGTGTAGAAAGGATGATCCCTGGGTGTCACCATCGGTGCCTGTCAAGCATGGCATCCAAAACAGAAACTCAACCTCGGCGAAAAGACGTGACGTCAACAGAAACATTTCTGCTGCTCTTTCGAGGCGGGTCCAGTAGCGCTTTAGTCCAGCCCTCAGCTCTGCATAAATGCACTGGGGGTGTAATAGGGTTCTGATTCTGGTTCTGAGAAAGCAGTGGAGGTAGTAACGGATGCAAATTAGATGTTTGTTTAAACGTATATATGTTAACCTTACTGTTTACAATAGACTCCTATAAACAGGCTTTGAAGTATGTTTACCCTAATGTTTATAATTTATGTTTACCTTAATGTTTAGAATAGACTCGTGTAAACAGACTTTAATTTATGTTTACCTTAATGTTTAGAATAGACTCGTGTAAACAGACTTTAATTTATGTTTACCTTAATGTTTAGAATAGACTCGTGTAAACAG
>VRLP01002820.1:0-77556 GCA_009660295.1 Lophius piscatorius
CGCCATTCAATCTCCTCTCCCCTTCACTGTCACAGCTAATTTGGAAGCCTCGCTGCTTCTGAGACTTTCAAAAGAGTAAACACGTCTGCAAGAGTTTTGATATACGTGTTATAAAAAAGGAAAAAGTCAAGGGACTTTCCGTCCACCCATTTTCCGCTTGCTGCAATCCTGGCTATCTGCCGCCAGGGGGCGCCAATCTGTGTCTGAGTCAATAATGGAAAGCATATCCCACCTACTGAGCACAAAGGGGCACCAGTTAGGGAGAGGGACAGGTCGCATCAAACTGTATTTCACGAGACAGACTTAGTATCAAATCATTATCTCGAGCCACGCCGGTTGATAATAGGTAGACTTTGGCTGGCTTACTGAAAGTTTGCATGTCTGAATTTATTTTGGACATGCAAAATATGTATTATATATTATATTATATATTATATTATAGCATTTTTACAGTGATTCGCAGCTTTACTGTCTCTACCCCTATACTTATATATAACTTTAACAACATCATTTTATCAACTTTTTTTTTTAAGTTTCACATGTGTATATTGAATGCAGGGTCCCAAAAATTATAATGTCCTCTGACTCTAAGCATCCCGTGTGATGAAAAGATAACCAGAAAGATGTTGAGCAACAAGCTGAAAGAGAAGTCTGACTCACTGACATTTCAAATTATAATAAAATCACAACGTACAAAACACAACAACAACTTTTGTTTCTAAGCTACATCACGTCTTTGTACAATACAAACAGCCCATATGCTTTATTTGAAAAGTTGCGGGGAACTTTTAACTCACTTAGAGTAAATGTAACTAATGTACCTGTGGTTTAATTCAGAATGGGACTTTAGTCATATGGCCTCATTCAAGCTTCCCTCAGTATTTCCTATTCTCAGTTGTGCACTATTAAACCAAGACAAAATAACCATAGATATGTTTACAGTAAATCAAACACTTGGAATGTACACAAACTTAAACAAACAAATCAAGAAACAGTTCTTTCATTTTGAAATATGGCAAAACTGCACATTTCCCTTTTCTATTTTAAAAAAAAGCACAGTACATCTAAAATTAGACGGGTTATGATGATCCCAAATATATTTGTCATATGCAAGTCTGACTGCTTGTAATCAAGGAATATAAAATATTCTTTAACATTTTTTAACCATTTTTTAATTTTTTAGCCTTCAAAAGCCTACAGACACTGTCCTGGAATGAATTGGCAGAATGTTGGGGAGAACCCTACAAAGAATACTTTTCACTCAGCTGAAAGTACCTCAGAGGCAGAATGACACCCACCTCCACTGAAAACCACTCAACACATCTTTGTGTGGGGGTAAGGGTTGGCAAAATCTACTCATGAACTTGACACTGAAAGCAGTGAGTTGGAAACGGGGAAGAAATAGAGGCTCAGAAGCTGATCTTAGGACCAATTCTGACCTCTAGCGGCGATGATGTTGCAAGTGGAAAAGGCAAGTGGAAAGCAAGAGGTAGTAGACCTGATTGACCTTTGTTATCTTCAAAACAGGAGTTCGAGAGCTAAGACAAATTGTGTCATCATCAGTTGCTAATCTGAAAATGCAAAGTTTCGCTTCATCTGGATCTTCAGCATCAGCATTGCTGTTGTCATTGATTGACCTTTACAGCTCTGAAAACGGTTCATCAATACTAAACGGTTTTGGCTCTTACCCCAAAAACTTTAACATGAGCTCTTTTCAAGTCCAGTCGCAGCATCTCAATGGGGCCCTAGGTCCAGACTTCATTTATTGCTTCTGTGCCATTCAGAGATGGACTTAATCCTCTGATTGGGATCACTGTCTTGCTGCAATACCTGATTTACTTGAGCTTCGAATCACAAACTGTTAACCAGACATTTCCCTTCAGAATTTTCTTTTAGAGAGCAGAATTCATTCTGCCTGCATTTATTGGCAGTCATCTTGACCTTGAAGCAGCGAAGCATATTATTTAACCCTAACATCTCTGCTTGGCTGTCGGCAGCAATGTGGAATGCTGTGTTTGGTTCATGCCATTTGTAACGGGTCCATTGTCTTCCCAATGTTTATGGATGGTGGAGGTACAGTGTGAGAAGGAATTGTTTTTATTGTGTATAGCATGTTGTGTTATTTTTTTGCATATGAAAAGTTCTACAAAATAAAGTAAAAATAAACTTTCTTTATAAAGATTCAGAGATCCTTATTCAATTTTGGGAAGAATCCATGCATCAGACCAGAAAAATGCAGACGGCTCATAACAACTGTTTTTCTCATGCAAATAGTAGTCAGCCCTAATCTCTAGGTCCTTCATTTATATACAGGAACATAGCTCCTGGGAGAGAAGGGACTCTTTGCTGGGAATACTCAGACTTGCTGAAGGTTTCTGGTCTCTGACAGTCGGCTGAAATAACATTTGACCTTGAAAATACAACTAATTGTTAATAATTGAGCTAGGGGCTCTCAACTTCTTCTGCTTGTGAATCCATACTAAAAATGGACTAGCTTTGAATTCTTACCATTTTTAAAAGAGGAAATTTTTTATTTTCCTAACTTCCCAAATTGTTCAATTTAACCAAGGACCAAAAATGTAATTAAATGTATTATTATTATTATTATTATTATTATTATTATTATTATTATTATTATTATTATTATCTAACATGAAGGAAAAATTAGATAGAATTTAAATGAAAAAATATAATTTTTTCTTGTATATTTTTCTTCTTCTACCCTTTCCGAAAAAAAATCATGATAAGTTGTATCTTATGACCCTTTTGAGGGGAACCAGACTAAGAACTGAAGCCACTTCACTGTTAACAGTCACAGGGGCCATTTTTGGCAGCATGTGGACTGTTACTTCTCATACTTTAAGTACACTTGCTGATAATAGTTCTCTCTTTTTTTTAAGTTTTAATAGTATATTTTAACCTAAAATCGAAACTTTTTATACCATTGGTATAAAGTGGACTGTAAATATAGTATCAAGTAGTCCTGCAAATTAATGTATATCTCTGTGAAATATAATGCCAATATTATATCATATATATTATATATATATATATATATATATATATAATATATATATGCCAATATATACCCTATTTGCATTAATATCGACCACAGGGTGGCTATTAAGATAGCGACCACAGGGGTTTATTTATATGTATTTTATATTCCTACCACTAAAAAAAAAACTCACATCAGATCACTCTAATCCTGAGTCACAGTGATCTAATGTGAGTTTTTTTTTTAGTGGTAGGAATATAAAATACATATAAATAAACCCCTGTGGTCGCCATTAAGATGATTCATGTTTGAAAATGTTGGTACTTGTATAAGTGTGTACATGTCTTTTTCCATTAATTTCCTGTCACCTTTGCACTGTTTTCTCTTCAGCCCTTTCACAGAGAAACCACAGCTGTCAGGACATGCTCAGCAAAGTCCAATTCTGACAATGACATGTCAAAGGGTGGGGCTCTCTGCCTGAGTGCGCGCCATAACTAATGACTATTGACGGGAGGAGAACGTCGCTCAGATACCAACAGGGTATTCTGCCTCACCTCATTAATAGAATATATTATGTATTATAATATATATTGAGATCCTTTTTTATTTGAAGTCAACTTTTGGAGTTTGTTTAATAACATGTACTTAAAATACTAACATATAGTTAATATATTTATAATTCGTGTCATGACTTTGTGTTCATTTAGAATTATTTTATTGTGAAGGTTCGTCATTTTAGTCTGTGTTCCTGTTTTATTTTGAAAGTGTTATGTATTTCCCTCTCTGTTTATATAATAAACAGAGGTTGGTGGTTGGTGATTCTGTTTTCCTCTTGTGTGATTGTTCATCATGTCCACCTGTTTCCCCTGCAGCTGTGTCTCATTGCCTCATTTCATCAGTGTCTATAGTCTGTCCTTACCTTTCCTTCTATGCCAGTTCGTTGTTTGATGTTCCCCTGTGTCATGACTCGTTCCAGCCGTTTCCCAGTGGTTTTCAAGTCAAGTTATTTCCCAGTGTTTCTCAAGTTATTTACTTTTTTTTCTTCCCATGTTTGTCCTCTTGCCTTAATTTGGATCAAATTAAATATTTAACGGCACCCGCTCTGCCTCCGCTATCTTGTGTCTGCGCCTGGGTCCAAGCTTCACCCCAACTACAGTTCCTAAGAATTTGATTATTACAAATGTAATGGATAATTACATGTAATTATAATTACATAGTCCCCATGCAAAATGGGGACTATGAGATTTTGAAAGAAATTACTGACTCAGCATTAAAGATTTGCATGCACAATATTATTACCCTTATTAGATTTTTAAGGTAGGAGGATTCTGGCCACATATGGCTGATAAATTTCTTGGGAAATTCTGACTTTGGACTCAGAATTCTGACTTTATTCCCAGAATTCTTACTTTAAACTCTGAATTCCAAAAAAGGTATGTAGTCCTATTCTGAGAATAAATTCAGAATTCCAAAAAATGTTTTCACTTCCGTAACTTTTTTGAATGTATCAAGTTTCATACTTCTTACTAAGTCCTTACATGCTTCAATATGGCAAAAAAAAAAAATCTTACTTATCAAATCAGAATTTCTCAATAGCCATGGTTACAGTAATGCTTCCTCCTCGTTTGACCCTTTGACCTGTGGAGTATACCAAGGTCGCTTATTCTTGGTCGCTTATTCTTTAGCAAATAAATTCAGGTTCAGTCAAGTGAAATTCATTTTTCAATAAGAAATAGTTACTCAAAATATGCTCACCCAAACAGCTAAGCAGAACAATAAAGGCTCAATCATTATCATGGTAACTGCATTGTCAGAATAAGTGAGAAATTGCAGCCACTTCAAAAATGAAACTCTTTATTGCAGAAAAATACATAGACTACCAAAAACAATCAGTCCATAGTACATCAGAAAAATATCTGGCTGAAGTTAATGCTCAATTTAATAAGAAATTCTATATAGTACAGTAAAAAACCCATGTAGTGAGAAAACTAGCATTGAAACACAGACGTAAAAGTAGTTTTTCACCTCACCATGCATGTATAGTCTCTTCAACTGCCTGAATCTCCTCTTTCCCAGTTAAAACCTCTCCCAAACTACAATGTATGGCAGTAGTTATTTATGCCGCAATGTACCTCCTTTACAACCTGAATATTAATATAAGATGAATCATCACCTCATCTATCATTCACCGGTCCTTAATAATCTTCACACAGAGCTCCTCATAATAAATGTGTAATAAGACAGAATTACTCTGTCTTGATTGGTCTCGACATGAACAGCTGTTTACTGATATTGAGCGATAAGCAGCACAACCAGAACGACCAGTTTGATAGGACATACAACAACCAAAAAAAAGCCAGGCACAGTTGTTACACAGTAAGAAGATTTTACATGTTGGTTTCAGTGTCTGATCACTCTAGCGAGTGTTTAGCCAAAGGAGCATTATAAAAACTTTTGACATGATTGATCAACTGTAAAAAAAAAAGAGAAAAAGACTATATATATATATATATATATATATACATATATTGACTTTCTATAAACTCCAGTGAAAATCTTTCTAGACTTCTCTCTAAATCCCCCTAAGTCATAGTATCAAAACATGAAATACATGTTCATATTGTTCCCTTTAAACTTTAAAAGGGACATATGGTTGGATTATTAAATAAGGCAGCTTATATAAAGTGTGACTGTTTGACATGTAGAGGGTCACACTTAAACAGAAAACAAAAGTAGTTTCCTTGATAGTTCTCATGTCAACCACTGATTCAAAAATATATGGTTTCATGAAGGGAATGCAATAAAAAGTGTGCTTCAAATACAGTAGTAGTACATTTTCTAAATTTCCATTAATTCATTTAATTTGCTTCAAGGTTGTGATGCTGGTGAAGCAACAACTGGAGCCCAGCTAACCAACCATCACTGCATCTACTCATGAAGGGTATTAGAAGCAGTGCTACAGATAAAGAACCAGCTCAGCAAACTCCCACAGTCAATAACCCTCTGCTATTAAGTAAAATGAGAAAAAAACTTTCTGAAACAAACAGCAGATAATGATAATAATAATAAAAAGAGAAGAAGCTTGAAACACGACTACACATACATTTCCATGGATTTACATTCAGCTTCCTTCTTCCTTTTTTTTTTACATGTAGAAAATATGTTGATCTGCAAATCAAATATTAAAGACTACCTTAAAATAAGACTGCCCTCATAAAGGATTTCTGACTCTTAATTGTGTGGTTAATAATTAGGTTGTAAATGTTTAATAATAAATTAATAAATGGTTATGAACAAGTTATTACATGGTTTTCAAAAACCTATGCTGGTTCAGTATTTGGCAAGATCATTCTACTGTAGAACTATTCTCTAAAATCTGAGATCTTACTGACAGGTCACATTATGAGTGAAAATGTTTCAACAATCAGTTTGATCTGATAATTGCCAATGTGGATTATGACTATCATGACTGGTTTGTAGCGTCCTGGCGGCTAAGAATCAACTCATTTAACAACAAGGATGATGACTAATAGAGAAGACAAGGTAACAAGTAACAAGTCTCAGGCATATCAGGCAAAGGTGGGCTCATTATTTGAAAAGCATTAAGTAACTGTTGGGCTTTCAATCTACTATTTGTAATAGCTTATTGATGATTTATATTTATTATATTTGTTCACAACCCAATTAATGAACTAAGTTTAAGCAATTCCTAAACCCATTATAAGAGAAGTCTTATTGTAATGTGGTATTGAAAAACTCACCCTAACACATGGCAAAAGAGACCCAGTGATGATTAACGCTTGCTTCTGCATTCTGTACAATTACTTGTCGGAACTGTTCTTATACCAGGGTTCAGTTGATACCAAATAAACAAGGTAAAGCTACGTCTTAAGAGATTATTACATCCCTTAGCATAAGTGCACTTGGGTGAGCTTGCAATAAGAATGACAGTCCAAAAATACAGATAGAATAAGGAATATGTTTCACTCAAATTATGTGAAAAAATACCATGTTGAGAATATTTTTTGTGGCAATCATTACTCTAAAACAGATGCCTTTACAGAAATGGAAGCATCATCCAATCACAGTCCACTTCCCCTTGCTCCTTCCCTCTTGGATAGAGTAGGAGAAGTTTCCACTGCCAGACCAAACTAGGCTGAAGTTGGGTTTTTTTGTGAAATGATACAGTGTTAAGATGTTCAAAGACCAGTGCAGATCTGACTCAGAGTGAAAGTTGGGAATGGGTGTAATTGGGTAGATGTACAGATTTTCCATTTACGCAGAAGAATAGATGTATTTGGCTTTGACTTTGTCGGCCAGCTCATCCTCATATCTTGGCAGGCAGCAAAAGAGGATGGCACAGCCAATGCAGAGGATAGTGGCACCCCATCCGAAGCCATAGGCCCAGGTGTAGTAGTAGTTGCCCTCGAAGATCAGCTCGTTGAAATTGACAGGGTAGATAATCAGAGCGATGACCTGGAGAATCACTGCAGAGATAGAGTTTAGTTGAATATACACTAGAAAACCATTGGATAAAACTATGGCTACATCCAAACTGTAGGAAAAATCTGTCACAGGTTGGATTTCTGCTCACACAAGATTTTTCATGGCAGTGTGAAAAGCACAAACCATGTGAAACCTTTTTTTTCCCACTTCCATATGTGGTCCTGGGCGGATGCATGGATGGATGGATGGATGGATAGATGGATAGATGTATAAATGGATGGATGGATCGATCACATCTCTATAAATACCTTCACTACACACAAAAGCATTCAAGCTATCTTTAGTGGCCTCCATTTGGTTTCCGTATTGACACCATGCTGTGTGCGACATCACTGTTATTGCTCTTGTTTTGCTCGCGAATATGTGAACTGTTCACACTGGAGTCTGATTTTCATTAATGTGAAACGCTACACAAAAAAAATCCGAATGGAGCATTAAGACTGGCTATGTAAACGTCATCCCCAGACACAAAAAGTCAAATAGACTTTAACAGAGAGGTGTTGAAAATATCTTCTCATGAGTGTGTTACAGTTGCATCTACAAGATGAGTCAATCATTTTGGATACTAATAATATCTGTCCCTAGCAATTAGCGCTGCATGACATCATTTCAAAACAGATGTCATCTGAAAAGGTGAGATAATAATTTGCTGTGTGATGCACTTTATTGCACCAGTCATTGAGAATGTACTCAATGACTGGTGCAATAGGCAGTCTGCCCTGCCTTTGCTTGTTAGCACAAGCAAAGGCAGGGCAGACATTGAGACAGGTAGGATTCTTTAATCCCAGCAGAAACTCTTGTATTAATCACCTTTTATAAACGTTTTGTTCATGTGCAGTCTGAAGAGACACATGATTGACCCAACAGCAAACAACCATTCTGCTTTTGTTTTAAGCCATTTGCTGCAAATACTTCACATAACGTTCTAATGCCAACACTGAGGTACTGGTATTTCCCGCCTTCTAGACAGCTTTTGCTTCTAGTTCATGAGGGAATGGTATGAAAAGCATTTACAGAAGATGCCTATAAGAGGTACACACCATGACGCCTAAACTTTAAAGAGTTGTTGCCAAACTGCACTGGCGTGCTTAATGACAATAAAATATTCATTATACATATTTTACTTTTAATGAAGAAGGGTTAAATCTTTCCAGTAAAAGTCAAGAGTCTAGGAAATAGTAAGAAAATGATTTTCATCACAGTTTTGTTACAGGACTCTTTGGACAGCATTGCCCTCAAATCAATAAACCAAAGGTGACAAAGAAAATAAGTGTCATTCTTATTTAAAGATTATTTCCTAATCATTTTTCTATCTTTCTTAGCAGGACAAATGACAGATGCAAGGCTCATTTATTGCCACCGTTCCTGAGAATTGTGACTAGCTGTCTCACCAACCAGTTTGGCAGTTAAAGCTGTGTTCTCAGACGCTCTGACGTGGGGTGTGTCAGTCACATACACAGACCAAACCTACTGTTCCCACGGTAACGCCACACCAAACTGTAAGCCTTCCCCCTCTCATTACTTACATCGGACTTTCTCCTTTATTCTCTCTAACTCCTTTTACTCCATACGTCAGAGACTCACATTGTTGCCTCCCTTTCTCTTTAGGATTAAAGTTATGTCTTCCCTCTTTAATTCTTTATGAACATATTTTTCTAATGAAAGCATGACTTTTGCATTTCTGACTTCCATTTGAACTTATCTGGTCTTGCACATACTTTTAACTATAACCTCTCTGTTGACCTCAAACACACATTCCAGAAACAGTAAACAGATTTTTAACATCCCTTTCAATTTTTTTTCGTCAAAATGTGCTTTTTTTAAGCTGGACTATGACAAGCAACAAAACCACCAACCACAGAGTTTTGCAGAAAGATTACATCTGGTTAGACTCTTAGTTTTGTTTAATTCATTTTAGAGGTCCAATTTTCTTGGCCAGTAACCAAGTTTCTTAATGTCTGACCAGCCAAAACCGATTTTGGCCGATTACAGTGGAAGTAATGCTGATCGCGATTGTGTCTGTTTTCTGACTTATTAAAATGAATGTACGCTTTCCCCCTGGCAGTGCGTTTCTTAAAACAATTGTGTGACATTTCGAAGTGAAAATAAAACTTTGTAAGCCTCGTTTAGGCCATCCCATGTTCTATATTGGCTTTGTTCAGGGACTTCAGTGCTCGTAGCTGGTTCTGTGCTGTCGCTAGCTTTAGCCGCTCTGCCAACATTAGCTTCTTGAAACTTTGGATGTCCCTGGGGGATTCATTTTGAAGTGTCTGATTGAGTTTGTTGTGCCGAATGTTTTTGGGGTAGTTCCTCCACAACTTATTTTGTCTTTAGTGGTTTTAGAAAATTGCGAGCTTTGTGTTTTCTGTTTTGCAAAACTCTGTAAACCTACCAGACAATAAAGAAGGGGGTTTCTCCTAGTTGTGAACACACGCGGTTGGCCATAGCTCAAAATGTTAGCTTAATACAACTATGGTTAAGTGTTTTTTGCCTTTTAGGTATACTGAATATTTAATTCAACCTCAGTTGCCCCGAATTTAACTGAATTGTCAGTTAAATTGCTAAACACTTGAAATGCTAAACATAAATAAGTTTGATGTAAGACCGGAGACGTCTTTGTCATCAGTTTCAGTTAATCTAATTAATTGTTGAGAATTGATCTTTATCTGTTAAGGTTTAATTTGTAACAAATACAAACATTGCTTTAATTTCTTAACTACTGACTGTACTTGGTTCTGCTCATTTTACATTTATTTAGTGTGTGTGTGTGAGAGTGAGTATGTTTGTGTGTGTATATCTTACCAACAACGATTAACATTCCTCCTATAATGGGCAGCATAGGGATATTGAGCGAGCAACAAAGAGCCACACAGGAGACGATGAAGGCGACAATGAGGATGAGGAGGCCAATGATCATCAGAGCAGCAACTGCCTGGGCCCAAGCTGGGGGCATATATAAACAAACATATTAGTGAGATTTGAAGAACCCACTAAAACCATAATTCTTTTGTTTTTGTGTGGCAATTTATAGTACTTTTTTTTTTACATTTATTTTCTTAACATTGTTCACTAAAATCCAAGCAAATGAAAATGTAAAAGCAATGAACAAAACAGTAGCACTTAGTGGTGCTTTGCAGACAATAAGACTTTTTCCAGGTAAGGTTGTCCGATGAATCAAAGAAATTCTCTCTCAAAGTTGCTGAAAACAAATTTACGAGAAGAGCAGTGCTCGGTCATAATACTTCTATTATGCAGAATTAATATTTTTGATGAACTAAAAGAACTTATTTCAAATGGTAACCTAAATTAAATAAAATATTTTTGAGTCTGACTTATTCGTTTAAATTATAAATACTTAATTGAACTGTGTTAAGTTTATAAGCCATTAAAAAAAAAGAAACACCAACAACTCTCTTTTTACAGTGTGTAATATTTGTCTTAAAATGCTGCAGGAATACAATCATTTCAGATTAATATGCCAATAATAAACAAATATTTATTTACTTTTTTAGGTTTTTTGAAGGTAAAATCTTCGAAAGAGAGAAGAGATTTGAATAATTTTCCAAAACTCGATTGTCCGGTTCTTTATTGTTTGCGGTGTAATCATGTACTATAAAAAGAAAATTGTTGATGATCTTAAGAAAATTAATTTGGCTACTAACCTAAATTAAAATAAGTAGTCATGAGTCTAACATTTTTACTCAAGTGAAAAATACTTCATTTATTATATGACACGTGAGATAAACATGTTTTTGTGATAAATTTGCTTTTGTATGTACGCAAGCTTTCCAGTATAAATCAATTTCTGTTTGGAAACATATTGAGTCGCTAAAAATGCATTTTGAAGTATTCTGTTGGTTCTGAACAGATTTCCCCTATCCTGAAGGATTACACGAATAACAAAATAATTAAATAATCCAAGTATTTTTCTATAATCGGTATCAAAACCAAACAAACTGTAGAACATACTGTCGCATTCACTTCACTGAGGTATTTGATCAGACAACTCTCTCAATAATTCATGGCTGTGTTTCTTCAGGCAATGCCCTCCCGCACTCAACCCGGGGTATTTCACTCATCATGAGAAAATTGACACACGTCAGACTAGTTAGACGGGTTCAATGCTTATCACGGTGGATTCTTAAACACAACCATGTCAGGACTAGCATAATGAATTTGTGAACCATACTGAACTATTTTAAATGAACATGGGACGGACATGTAAAAAAGGAAAATGAACACTATCAAAAAGGGATAACGATTTTCCAAATGTTTTTGTAGGAATAGTGAAATAAAAAAATCTACTGAACATTGCTATATCGCAATGTAGATCATAAATCTGTGCATTACAATGTAGATTATTATATAATAATTAAATACATTAAGAGAAAATTTGAAGTAAATTTACACTCCTCCAAGACCTTCTCACAGATATGATAATCATGATAATTTCCTACTTGTTATGGGTTTCCAATTCTCTGAGTGTTATATATATCCACTGAAGATTAAGTAGGATTTCTGTTAAGTTTAAGTTTGGCGATTTCCCAAAAGGAGCATCAAATGAAAAAAAAAGGCTATCTCATTCAAATCAAGCAATTTAAAGTTCTCAAAACTGTAGAGTTCTAATTATCTTTGGATTTATAATTTCAAGTACACATGAGTGTTACTTGATTTGAAAACAAGTTAAATTACAAAATCAATCAATCAATAAAATTTGGAGTGTGATAAGCTCTGGTCGTGCAATCAAGGGTAATATTCATCAATACCTTACGTTTTCTGCATTCGTGCAGGAAGCAAGAATCAACATGACACCCAGTGTTTTCCTTGAAAACATTTATTAGGATGCCTGCACAGCCAGCAGCTACTGGACCTCCAATCAGAAGTTTTAAATTAAGGCTTTATTAAGCCCTCTTAACTACTTGAAAATAAAAAAAGAATCTTTGAGATTGAGCTAATGGGATTGGAATTCAGTAGTAGACATGCTGGACAGTGAGGGATGATTGTCCATGCAGCTGAAGGCCTACAGTAGTGTCATTGCTGAAACAATTAACCTGACACAAACTTAATCTATTAAATATGAGTAATTGCTACTTTTTTCTTATATAAAATATTATATAAATTTGTGTTTTGGATTTATGGTTAGAAAAATAATGAATATAAACACAGGATTGGTGAAGTAGGTTATACTGGAGATTTTTCCACGGTTAAATGAATGGTTAAATATATCAGAAAAAAGTTTTGGAATATTGCAAAATAGACTATGATGTTTTTTTCCCCAATTCAAATCAATGGATTTCAGGGCATTTTTGAGAAAATTACAGAAATAAAGCAAACAATGCTGCAAAAACATTTCTTAAGAGAAGTAGACAGACAGAGATTTTCACATCACCCATTACCCATCTTAAATGATTCATATCAGAATAGCATTCTTCTCTTTCATACATCTGGTCAATATCACCCTCAAACATATTTATTCCCAAATTGCAAAAAAAGCTGCGTTTCCTGGGAAAACAGCCTTCATATCCATACAGGAAGCAGCCTGAGCAGCACAAGAGGCATTCCGTTTGGTCCATTGCCAATATGTGAACTCCACTGTTCAGTTTTCAGTTCACCAACAAATCTTTGCATGAACTTAGAGGTTCTTCCGACTCCTATATTCTCCAATAGTTCTCTGGCAGGTTTGGCCATTTTTATTTAACCATTTAACTCCTACTGAGACTAAAAAAGACTTGCTCTAAAGCTTCAAGTGAGATGAGAAAATGTCTAAGAGATACTTGAACACGTTTACTTGCACACCATGATAACTAAATAAAGGCAATAAGTTTTAGTCTCTTAAGTTCCCATCTGCTATTACTGAGTAATGAAAAAAAGGTTTGCTTTTAATCCTATGTCAAGTTTTTCCCATCAAATTATTGTCCAAAGGTCAAACACAAGGGAATGCATGCGCACTATATGAAAACACATGAATATAAAAAAGGTAGTTGGTAGATTCATGCCAACAACAATTGGTGATGTAATCTCATTTAATACACAGGATTGTTTCATTGATAATTAATGTGCTGGATATTTTTTTCAATTAATAAAATTAAAACAGAGATAATTACATCACTACATTTAAATGTCTTGTCTTGTTTGTCCAACATTTCTAAATATCCAAAACATAATAGGATTTTTTTTTTCTCTTGACCAATAAAGTCGGCCTACAGTGCACTATGCCAGATCATTTTGTGCTCATGCTTGTCAGGAGTTAAACAAAGACTAGGCTTTGAAGACAAAATTTGATGTTAGCAGTAAGGTAAATGAAAGAAATTACTTAAAAAATGCAGTTTATAGCAGCTGACTTGTAACAGCAGCTGTGTGTGGATATAACATAAGTACAAAGGTGTATTAGGGTCCTTCAGAGAGAGTCCTTTACTCTATTACCATTTGATACTTTTCATATAGGTGAAGGACATATAGCAACTTCATTAGGCAACTGCCATGTTGCGACAATACTGTCTTTGTTGGTGAGTGTGGGTGTGGAATAACATTAATAAAAAATTAGCAGGAAGGAGAGCATAAACTGAAATCTCTTCTGCTCCCAGATAAGAGTGCATGTGTTTGCCAGGGGCTTTTGGTTTGAACTGTATGAAAAAGAAGTAACTCGTTCACACTTTGTCTATAAATAGCTGTAGTCACAAGTGTCGCTTTTCCTGGAGTGTATGTCCCAAATTGTTATCTCTGTTGGCATTACCCATGACTGTTTGTTAGTTGGTTGGTTTGTCAGCAGGATTATTCAAACACTACTGAATATATTTCATTGTAACTTGAAGAAACATGGATCTTGTTCGAGAATAAACGCAATTAATTTTGTTGGTCTGGATAAAGGAGCGGATTTAGGATAAAACTTTCTGTGACATTGCGAGAAGAGCTTTTCCTCATATTCTTTAATTTATCTGGGCTTAATGCATGAAGTTGGTATCTATGAATGTCGTAAGAAGACGTTCCATAATAAATAGATCTAAAAAACCTGCATTACTGACATTGTTTCGCTGGCATAATAAGAATTTGTATGAGATTCAACGATTTTGATGAATTAAAGGGGACTGGTGTAGGTATGTGCTCTAATGAATGTCATTCTGCAAAAGAGCACTTAAGAACATGATGAGTTAAAAATCAAGGATAAGGCTGTATAAGGAGCCTTCTAAAGGTTTCCTTTGGGTTAATCAGAAGTAGCAATTTCCAGCATGGAAAAAGTTAACCTGCAGTAGAGGCTGTTGAGGCCGTTTGAACAGCACCTAGATGAAATCTACCTACTTTGTACTGTATTTAATCATGCTGGGAATGAAAGTTAGAAAGTGAGGACCAAAGTTCACCCTGCCTGTTGGATATGGGGGGAGCTGTAAGGCCTCCTTTCTATCCCACACCTGGACTTTGAAATGAAAATCCTGCATTTTGGAATGAGTTAATATTGACTTCTACTCCAGACATAGGCCTTCACGGGATTGAACATGTAATTGCATTATTATTAAGGATTCTTTTTCTATGCTGTGACACTTACGATACTCCATAAGAGACTTGCCGTCCCAATGGTTATTCCTGCCTCGATATTGGTTCCACATATTGGCGTAGTGAGTCTTGGCGTCCTCGTCCTCGACCCATCCCGAGGTTGCGGCGATGGCGATTATGTCAAAAATGACGGCAAAGAGCAGAAGCAGGGGCAAAATCCACCTGCATCGGGGGTAGGCGATTCCACAGCGGAACATGACCGACGATCGGAGACTGGGTGAGCGATGGGCAGTGTAAATCGTCCGGTTATATAATGACGTGCGCGTCTTTGCTCCGAGAAAGTGTTATGGGGTGTGGTGTTGATACCGGATAACACCCCACCCAAGTGTGCAATGCAACCTGTTTTGGGAAAAAGAAGGGCCGGGCTTGTCTGTCTCCCCAGGCCCAGCCCCACTCATAGTATCATGTTACGCCCAAGGAGTGCAGCTCTATGGACTTGGGTCACCACCATTCCAGCACTTATCTTTATAAAGTAAATCTTCATTAGGCTCTCGATATAGTAAATACCGAGACTTAGGGGTAAAGTGTGAGATGCAGCAGGACATTAAATTAGGACGTTAAAGGAGAGAAATGAAGCGGATAGTGAGAAGATGCCGTATCTAGTGGATCCACTAGATGGCAGTCCAAGGAAGCTCTTCCTCCACCAGACCTTTGAAAGTGTGCTGTGGTATCTGGCACTAAGGTGTGAACAAAAGCCTTTAAGTTCTGTAAATTGTGAAGGGGGGCCTTCATGGATTGGACATTTAGCAGAATCTCTATCGGAGGCTAAATCGATACATTGAACACCTTGTTGTTTAGATTTGGGCTAGGTCGATTCGTCGACGTAATCGATTACGTAAATACGTCGATTTGCGTAACGTGCGTAGAAGCGTCGGATGACTTACTGAAAATTACTGTCCCCGGTCTAAGTATGTATTTTGATACCCCCGGAGAGCAAGCAGCATCGAAAAACCTCGCCCGCGTTCATCAACAGTCTGGGAGTACTTCAAACAGAGACCCAACAATGTAGTGCTCTGTAAGTTTTGTAAAATGGAGATGGCGTACCACAGCAGTACAACGCAATGCACTGCACGAGCCCCTGGAAAGGAGGCACCCCGGAGCCTCCTTTTCAGGGGCAGCAAGACACCAACGCAGGGGCCACACCACAGGGGCCGCTATTCACCACCGCAGGTCCGTTTACTTCATTCCCGCCCAGGCATGATTTATTGACATTGTCAAAACATGGATGTGTTTCTGTTAGCAGTAGTCATTTAAAGTTCGTTTTTAAAGTTTTTCGTCATTGCCCTCATGCTAAAAGTATTTTTTTTTAACTTTCATGCTAAAATAACACTATACATCATCTAAAGTTGTTACTCGGCCTTTTTATATATATTTTTTTACTTTTACGGCGATATATTAGTGAGAAAATGGCTAAAAGAAACGCAAAATAATGTTCTACTCTCTGTGACTTTAGTAAGTATTTTAATAATTTGAATATTTCCTCCAAACTGATCCAAAAGTACTTTTGCCAGTGATTATCTTAACTGAATATGATTACAGTGATGAAATAAATCCATGTCTAAACTATTTTAAGTATGAAGTTAGATACTCAAGTAAAAATACTTATTATTATTATAATTAAATATGTTATCATTATTATTAGCCTAATGTCACATCACAACAGTGACGTGGTAATTACACAGATTTTAAAACATGCCACTATTATCATTATTCTAATTGGCTTTCTTTGTCTCTCTTTCAGAATGACACAAAGCAGTTCGGAGGACTTTTTCCACAAAAAGAACTGTCACGCCTCTGTGTTCCTTTCTCCCTCTGTGTCTGTCTTGTGATTGCTCGTCATGCTCACCTGTGTTTCCCCTCCAGCTGTGTCTCGTTGTCTCGTTATGTCTGTGTGTATAAAGTCTGTCCTTACCTTCCCTTCTGTGCCTGTTCGTCGCATGATGTCCTCGTGTCGTCACGTGTCCCAAACCCTCACATTGTATCGTGAGTACCTGAAGTGTTCAGTTCCTGTTTTTCCTCGTGTTAGTTAGATTAAATAAATAGATACTGTGCACCAGCTCTCATTGTATGCGTCTGCTTTTGGGTCCGGGCAAAACCCCACCGAAGTGTGTGACAAGAACCCAACCCAATGCACCTCAGATGGCTGTTGTGCCTACTGACAGCATCTTAAGGATGATTTTTAAGGACACGAGACTCTTTGCTATTGTGGAAGGTCAAGGCTTTAGAGAGATGATCAACAAACTTCACCCAGGATATACTCTACATTTCCCTCTCGGCACCACTTTACAGATCTGATGGAGAAAAAGGCAATTTGAGAGAAGAGAAGAAAGAAAGGAGAAGAGACTGTGTGTTACTGAGAGTCGATTAAGAATGCACTAACTTTAGTTATTCCTCTTAGAAAAAAGTCCAATGTTAGTCAAATTGGACTATTTTTACTGCAAAATTATTTTGTTTGGCCATTAGAAGTAAGGTTGCGCAATGTTTTGATATACTTCCTCAAAGTGCTTTTATTTTAACATTATTTATTTTGTTGTTGAATTATAAAATGTAAATTGCACTGTATTCCTTTTACTTGAAACAAACAACCTCTTGCTTTAATTTTATTTTGGAGAAATTTTATGTTGGACTGAAAACGGATTCCACTAAAGACTGGGCTATTTTTTGTGCATATTTTGTGCAGTGCATATTTTATTTGGTTTTATGTATATGTTTGTAAGAGAAGATGTTTGAATAAAGTATTTAAATAATAATGAGACACATTTTTATATTTATTTTGGATAAATTAATTAAATTATAAAAAAAAGATTACGGGTGGGGCATGGAACGGTCCTGGCTCCGTTCCCCCTCAACCTCTACACTGCAGACTTCTAATACAACTCGCCCACGGCGACGACGCGGAATACAGAGGACTGCCCCCCCCCCACCGGTGAACATCCAGGGAATGGACATTGAGATGGTTACATCTTACAAGAACCTTGGTGTTTACCTGAACAACAAGCTGGACTGGACTCACAACTCCATGGCACTTTATAAAAAGGGACAGTGCCGACTCTATCTGCTGAGGAAACTGAGGTCTTTTTGAGTGCTCTTGAAGACCTTCTTTGACTCTGTTGTGGCGTCGGCCATCTTTTATGGAGTGGTCTGCTGGGGCAGCAGCATCTCGGCTGCTGACAGGACGAAACTAGACAAACTGATCAGGAAGGCCAGCTCGGTCCTGGGATGTCCTCTGGACCCAGTGCAGGAGGTGGGAGACAGGAAAATGATGGCCAAGTTGTCATCTCTCCGGGATAACGTCTCCCACCCCATGCAGGACACCGTCTCCACTGGAGAGCTCCTTCAGCGAGAATCTCCTTCAACCCAAGTGTGTGAAGGAGTGATATCGCCGATCTTTCCTTTCTGCAGCAGTTAGACTCTACAACCAGCGCTGCTAGTAGCACGCACGCACGCACGCACGCACGCACGCACACACACACACACACACACGCCTCACCTGCACTTTAAACTATGGGACAGTGTACTATTCAACATGTCCACATTTCAAATTTAATTTAATTTAATTCAATGAATATTGTTACTTGTTTCTTAGAGTGTACATATTGTTATTTTATATTGTTTATTGTAATATTTTTTATTATATTTATATTATAGTGTAATAGCTCCTGTATGGTGTAATATTTATTATTATGTTGTAATACCCAAGTATAGATTAATATTCATATTTATATTTGCATTTTATTCTGTTATATTGATCTGTGTGCTCTTTGCTGCTGTAACCCTGTAATTTCCCCGTTGTGGGACTAATAAAGGTTTATCTTATCTTATATGGTCGGTGATGCAGAGGTCTTGCATTTGAGATCTGTCTGGCTAGGTGACAGAGACCATGGCTGGTTAGAGTGATAGGCAAAGTAGTTGTTTACTTATAAAGGTTTCCATTCATAAAGAACAAAAATACACACTATAATGTAAAGTCATTTTACTTAAATGTTTATTACTTGAAGTGGTTTTACTTGAGACTGTTATTAATGATGATTAATAAAAGAATATACACATTTTGCAATGGCTTTTTGGTACTATGTGCAGTGGAAGGTGATAGGTCATATGAGGAAGTAGTTAGAGGCTGGAGTCAAAGTGGGAGACAGCAAAGGGAACACTAAGTGTGCAGTGAACGGGAGCTCAGGAGGAGTCAGAGGCATGTTAAAACGGTCTGTTAAAATTTTGTTCGATGATATCATTTCCATCTTTGATCCTCTGACTCCCTCTAAAGCTCTGTACACAACTTTACTGTTACTGTTGAGTGAACAACAGCTACAGAGCTCTCTTTTCCTGTCCTCCCCTTTTCCAACCCTCTGTTCCTTGTTAAAAATCCTGATGTAAAAAATCCTGAGTATGCAGCAGGATTCCCCCACTCTAAACAGCGATGGTGGTATAGTGGTAAGCATAGCTGCCTTCCAAGCAGTTGACCCGGGTTCGATTCCCGGCCATCGCAGAACACTTTTCTTCTTGGACATCCCGGTTGATGTCAGCGTGGGACAACTTCGCAGTTAATTTTGTCCTCACTCACCAACAAGTATTAGTATTTGTTCTTCAAAAGACTTCAAAGAGAAATTCTATATCAGATTCATGAATCCTTCTGAAACCCCAAAATTGTTCACATCTGTGTTCTTAAGTTGTTGAATTCCGTTCTGAGCGTAAGCTAAGCCGGGATGCTCGTGCCTTTGATCTTAATGAGCATAGGTAAAAGCCCATCAATCTCCATAAAAGGGCATCAAGCTGCAGTACCAAACAAACAACATCCACAGAAATTGCTGAAAAGAAAAATAATAAAATGCCAAAGATGAATTGTAAAGACAGTGACTGGACTCAAAAAGTGAAAAGAAAAGTTCTGAAGTGGAGATATTGCTGCAGGAGGTGGAAGCTAACAGGCTGTCTTATTTATTAGTTGGTGGCGGATATAAAATAACACAATAAAGAGAAATAGGATGCTATTACACGTTCAGTGAACACAAATATCATATCTGAGGTTAATAAACCACCTGCTGAACGCAGTAGAGAGATGCTGACTACTGACGGGGGCTTCCCCCCAGTTATCAGAGTTTGACAAGCGCCCCACGGAACTAATTCTTTATTTACAGATGAAGTCCCACTAACACAACTGCTCTCTGAGGCGCAACCAGGCCCCTCGCAGCCAGCGCCTTCCATCAGCAATACACTCAAGCAACATTCAAGTCACACTTGTCCTGTTCAAGCGCCGCTGAACGTCTGATCTCAACTCTTTCACAGATAACACCAACCCTGGTCACAACTTTTGTCGCGTTTAAAGAAATTAATCAAAATGTGAAAAATAAAAGATACACACTATTTTGAAGTGATTTGTTTTTGATTAATTGTAAACAAAAACAATTTTGTGAGAGGCACGTCAGAAATCACGTGACTTTTGACTTATACTAGCGATCCAATCGAGGGAATCGCAACGTTCTACCTGACAAATTATACTATTCAATCAGAAACTCAGCTCAATCTGGGCTTTCGCCTCCCACCTACTCACGAGATCTCCACGCATTTATCCTTGCTCTCACTGGTCATTTCAAAGCCATGACTAAAGGGAAACTAAGCTGCGCTGCACAGACTAGCACTGCTCATTGTATCGACTTCCAGCCTCAGATGATATTAAATTTAAATAGATTCATTTTATTTTTGATGGAATTGCCCCTGCTGGGCTCTCCAAATGTATTTTTGCTTGTGCTAACCACTTTTCAGCTCGATTGCTTCAAGGATTTTGGGCAGTTCAACACTAATCTTACTGATATACTAACAATCCATGGAAGAAGAGGGAAATCCAAGTATTTAAAATGACTTCTTCTGTTTATGTGGTGTTTAGAAGCTAATGTAAATACTACAATGTTTAAAGCATTAAGAGATTGTGGGCTAATCGTAGAGGCCATTTCTCCCCAACAGAACTGTTCTGCAATAGATTACTGTTCTCACAGTCAGTTACTTGTTTGTAAACTTTGTTATGAAAGGAAAGATGTGCTTTATTTCTAACCTTAAGTCCCCAAACTAGCCATGAGGTGTCTATTGTTTTATTAATGCGTATTACGTCCCTCAAGCATGAGCTACCTGTATACAGAATAAATGTATCCTGTTTTATGCAGGAACAGCAGAGACAGGACACGCTTGTTGTGTTCACTCAGCAGGCCGTTCCCTGTCTTTATTTTACAGATTTATGACATTAAATTTCTCTTCATTTAATGTAACTTATACTAGTTCCCAATCATGTTTTTTATCCAATGTACACACTTTGCCACTTTGGTCATCAATGTTTGAACCCAGTACGATGATATATGCACTGTTTCTGAATTTAAACAAGGCATGGTTACATCGAGTAACAAAATCAAAATAACAATTGTGGTTTTTCAAGTTTCAAATGCTACGACTCATTGTACTTCATTAGTTTTTAAGCCTGTTAACTTACTTATTTTATTTTTTTACGGCAGATGCAAAAACATTTTCTTCATAACCAACCATGCACAATATATGAACATGTCTAAGTGTTATAGTGCCTGAAGTAGGAGCTCTACACATTTAACAACACCAACCCAGGAATTCTCTACTTTAACTACATTATTTCTATTCATCCTTTATGCAGTCGTTAACATTGAAGTTATAACGTATACATGCCAGTACTATATTGCACTTACATATAAATTACCAGGGTAGGGCTGCCATTTTTTTTCTCTTGCTAAACCACGGGAGCTAGCAGTGTTCAGTCAAATTCTTAGTTTCTAACATAATATCTGCTCTACCAAACAGAGAAAAGGATTTTACAGTCCTTACAAAAGCTTTGTGGCACGTAAACACATGTTACTAAATTATTGTATAAAGGAAAGCAGACAGGAGACATTATTTGTGTTCACTAGGCAGGCCGTTCTATGTCTTCAGATGCCTCGCTCCCACAACCAGAGTTCATTTCAGTAACTACACTCCCAGGCATAACCACTCTTCATTGTTACTAAAATCAGCCTCTTCACACAAAAAACACATAAAATAATTATCTCAACTTAAAAGCTGTGACTTCTCATTTGTAAGCCTCACACATTCACCCACGAAAAATAATATGACTACTGATTTCACCCTATTAAAAAATAATCAACATT
Organism: Lophius piscatorius; assembly: GCA_009660295.1. Classification (NCBI taxonomy): domain Eukaryota; kingdom Metazoa; phylum Chordata; class Actinopteri; order Lophiiformes; family Lophiidae; genus Lophius; species Lophius piscatorius. The sequence goes on from VRLP01002820.1 coordinate 22,207, forward strand.
GCTTATAATGTCCAAAACTTTTTATCCCCTATATATAGGCTAGCATGTTGTGAAATACTGGTAGGGTGAAAGAGTTTGGACCAAGTAATGTCTCGAATGTCTCGAATGTCTTTGCATAACACATGATGTCCTCCAAGTATGGGATACAAGATTCGCCAGGCAAGGGACCAAGCATCTCTTGCATACTGTGTTGGAATGCAGCAGGTGCGTTGGTAAGCCCAATTAGTATCCGTACCCACTCAAAGAGACCCCAGGGGGTGATTTATGTGGTAAGGTAGTGTGATCCCTCTGATGTGACACCCTGGTGGTACGCCTTGCCCCGGTCTAGAATGGAGAACCCACCGCTACCCACCCAAAGTATCTGTGAGATCCTGGATTCTTGGCAAGGGGTGGCGATTTCGCTGGTCAAGAGACCATAATCGATGCATAGTCTGAGCATCCCATCTCTCCTGCGCACACAGACATACAGGTGCTGAGGACCTAACAACCCAACCTCTTGCCAGAAGATCCACAATGTACTCCTTTACCTCCATCTGAAGAGGTTTTGGTAAGGCAGTATACGCTGAACAATGGGGATATTATCTTTGAGAGATATGGATATTTTTGTATATATGTAACTTTTTTGATACATGAGGGCAAAAAATTCATCACAGGAGTAATGTTTGTGATAGCAGTATAATATAGTTATATTTAAACCATGGATAATTCCTTCTTTGAGCCTAACACACATCTTTGCCTCAGGCTGAACTGATAGATACCATAGACACCAGGATAAAAGGGGCCTCTCTTGTCTCATTACTGAAATTGCTCCGACAGACCTATGTAACCTGTTTTCTGTGATAAATAAACATAAACTCAGTATGCAGCCTGTGTTTGTGTTGTATCTACAGTTATTTATGCTTATTTACTTGAGGAGCAGTAGTATTGTTGACCTAAATTCCAGTTATTGAGTTTTTTTCTTGAGGGTTTTTTTCTTGAGGGTTCAAATGCTACAGTAAAACCAGGAAGTTTAACCCTGCTTTTCTAATCCAACGCATTGAAGTGAGGGGAAGCTCTTGCTCTCTTGTATGGACAGTCACCCTTATATCCAGAAATTACAAAGAGGCCAGTGTCACTCACTACTTTAATGTCTGGCACATAGAAAAAGGTGAATCACTCGTGTTTGTGTATTACTTTGTTGGAGCCTCAAAATTAATCTAATATCAATATTATTTTGCTTTCCAAAATTCCATAATGATATTGAAGCAATACGTTAAGTTGCAAAACACACTTGAAGATAATGTGCACAAAAGAATGTTTGATAAAAAGTCTGAAAAAATAAAAAAAATAAAAACTAACTAAAACTAAGTAAAAAAAATAAAAACATGAGCCAGAAAATGATTAAAAAAAAAATCACAAAGCAAGGCAAAACAGATGAAAATTACAAAGTAGCAAACATGATCAATATTGGAAAGTAGCAAATATTGATGAACAAGGGAAACAAAAACTTACAAACGGAATTCTGGGAACATAAGGAGCAGGAGGTTGTCACAGGGATAAACACATGCAGTTAAACAGATGATCTGACCAGGACAGAAAGGAAGACAGACTTAAATATAAGGAGTAACAAGGAAAATAAGGAGCAGTTGAGAGGCAGGAACATTGGAAAACATTCAACAATTAGGAAGGACACAAGAGGAAACAGGATTCATGCCCCACCAGCAACATGCTGAAACATTTGTCGACGCAGCACGACATTTGATATCAGTTGTGCCTTGTGTCTGATGATGACCATGTTGGACCGACACCCTCTAGCAACGTTAGCTCCCAGGCTAACATCACTTACGTAGCTCCATGTCCCCGCCCAACTCACCATAGTGAAAGGTTCGCACCCTCTCACTACAGCTGAGGAACCAGCATTCCGGTAGGTTTAGGTTCATAGCATTTGAAGGCAGTAGTCTTGGTTAAACAATAGGAGATGATTTGATATCTTTTAATTATAATTAAATGTCAACTGGCCTATAACTGTGGCTCTCTGGGCCATATTCTAATATTGTATAGGTAAAAAAGTCAAGGCTCATAATAAGAATGGGATGAATGTGGCCTCTAAATATCAATATGTACAATGTATGTGTGTGTTGTGAGAAAAACATAATCAAATTGTGTTTTTGAGGAAGAAAACCTGTATAAGGCCACTTTTTTCCACAAAGAAATCCACAGGAATCAATAAAGAATTGGATTGATAAGCAGAATCGATAGCATTAGTATCAATAAAATCTTATCAATTCCCATTTGATATATGTATCAAATGTATCTGAACTAAGAAGTAAACTACAATATCTTAAGATCAAATCTTCTCATAAAACATTTAATCATCAAAGTAAACAGAGTAACCAACATCTGTTTATACCTGAAACACGAAGTATATATTTTTTATCTATTTAACCCAATCCCTGACAGTTGGTTTGGTAACCAGATAATCAATGGGGCTCATTTACCAACCGTTCCTACGAAGAAATTTCTTCTTAAACCCCACTACGAAGATTCTGGCATTCATTATTGTTTTCTAATTTTGGATTTCTTATGAACAGAATCTATCAACACTCAAGAGCACTCTTATGTACATTTTAATCATGCCACTTTTGTTTTCTTCAATCATACTATGTATAATAAAGGATTAAAATTACGATGATAAATTATTGTTGCACATTATGCATTATGGTATTTCAAATTTAATAAACGCTATACAACGGACTTGCTGTTCAAGTTTGACAGCAACCAATTGATCATTTGTAAATGAATTATTTAAAATTGACTTTTACAGCTTGCAATTAATACAAAAAACATCCCTTTAAAAAAAGGTTAAAAAAAAGTGTGTGTCTTTTATTTTTTCAAATTTTCATTAATTACTTCTGTGTCAAAGGTTGTGACCAGTGTTAATGCTGTCAGAGTCTGAGATCAGACTCAGTGCATTCAGTGCAGTGGCGCTTCAACGCATATCTTCAAAGGTGCACTGCTGAAGGAAGTCGCCTGGTTGCGCATCAGAGGGTGGTTAAATCTAATTATCTGTTAATAAATAATTTGGTCTCTGATGTGCTGGTCCAGGGTTATGGTCCCTATTGCATCCCTGTGCACCCCCCTCCTGATACAACATTCACTGTTGTAACATCCCATTTTGTTGTGGTATTCTATGTCCGCTACCGAGACTACAAAGAGTAAATAAGACAGCCCATTCCATGTCATCTTCCTGCCATTTTTTTCAAATTTGGAGTCTGATGCTACACTGTCTTTACGCTTTTTTCTTTAGCAGTCGTGTTACTCCTACACATGGGATTATCCTTCTCAACAATCTCTAAGAAAAACATCATGCGATGGCCGGGAATCGAACCCGGGTCAACTGCTTGGAAGGCAGCTATGCTTACCACTATACCACCATCGCTGTATTAAGTTGAGAAATCCTGCTGCACAATGAACATTATTTTTCAGGATTTCAACAAAGAACAGAGGAAGGAAGAGGGATAGCAGAGGTCCATCAACAGGAAAGGAAAGCTCTGTAGCTGCTGTTGAGTAGTGTTACTCAACAGCTCTTTTGTTTGTTCTAAAGAAGCCTCCCAAGAGAAAGTCTTTGTTGGATTCAAGAAGCCTTCTTAAACCGCCAAATTTTTTGCACCTTTATTCTTAACTTGGTGTATCCCATTCTGCACGTAAGATTGAAGCTCCAAAGAGAAATTGCAAAGACAATGTAGCACCGGACTCCAAACAGTCAACAGTTACGAAGTGAAGTTATTGCTGCAGAAGGTGGACAGTAAGGGGTTGTCTTATTTAGTACTATCAATAGTGGATATAAAATAACACAAAGAAAGTTGCATGGGATGCTGTTCCAGTGCATATTGTATCAGGGCGCATAACAGAAGAAATGAAAAAACGTGCTTTGATGTCAAATCTGAGTTTAAACATCTTACAAAACAGAGACTGTTCGTAGATTCTTTGAAAAAGCAATTGTGAACGCCAAAATCTTTGTGAAAACTGGGCAAGTGGGGTTTTACGAAGACATTTCTTCACAAAAATAGTTGGTGAATGAGGCCTATAGTTGGTTAGGGTAGCATATGAAGTAGTCAATTTTTTTATAAAGTTTTAATTCATAGAAAAAAATTATAAAAACTATTATAAAAGGTCATTTTTACTTGGATTTTTATTACTTGAGGTGGTTTTAGTATTGATGAGGAGACTGTGGTGTTAACGGTAATTAATGAATGAATATACATATGTTGCAATATTAGGAAATGGATTTGGATTCTGTAGTCAAAGAGGGTGACCCTGAAATACAGGGAACAGTAAGTGTGCAGGGAACACAAGCTCAAGAAAAGGAGACTGATGCCATGGGGAGGCAAGTTAAATGAGTAGGTTAAAATTTAGTTCCATGTGCCCATTTCCATCTTGGTTCCTCTGTCCCCTCGTCAGGGTGTCCACATGACACTAGTGTTAGTGTTAAGAGTGAACAGCAGCTACAGAGCTCTCTTTTTCTGTTGATTGACCTCCCCTTTCTTTCCTCCGCCCCTTTTCCTCCTGACCTAAAATGCTGAGAATTCAGCAGTTTCTGAACACCTAACAGCGATGGTGGTATAGTGGTAAGCATAGCTGCCTTCCAAGCAGTTGACCCGGGTTCGATTCCCGGCCATCGCAGAACACTTTTCTTCTTTGGCATTGTTGAAAGGATAATTTCTTGTGTAGCAGTAAAGCTTCATACAAATTCCAACTTTACACCAGTTTAAGCCTTACTTCTTGTAACTCCGGGAACCTCAAGATTGCTCTTTACATCTATGAACAATTTGACTTTTTGGACTCTGGAATCAATAACAAGTTTAATGTTGTGTTTGATTATGGCTATAGTTAATAGTCAATGTGACTGCTTATGGCAGAAAATCTATCACACCAATTTGTACTGAATAGTTGCTAACACATTATGTTATGGTCCTTTTAATGAGTTTTAGATAATCAAAACCTAATAAGATATTTATTACTGCTGATGCTTGGTTGGATCTAAATCAAGTTCGCACATTTTTTGTGATAAATTTCCCACGGATTATCAATCCTTTCTATTGATGGATAATTTTATTCATAATTAAATTATAAATAAAAATAATTAAAATAATAGAATTATTTTTTCATAATTCAATATTTGTTTCTGAAAAGAAAAATTGAAAACTCAAAGGAATTAAAGTAATTCTTGAAACTGAGCCCCCAGCTCCATCCCCAAAGAAATATCAAGGGAATCAAAGTAACAAATGCAGCAAGTGCCACATTAGGTGGATTTACATGGGACACATTTCTCCTATCCGAATTTAACCTTTCCGAATTGCAATGTCGGGCGCCTGTTTACCTGACTTACTATCTTTTCCAACCCGATGTTTACATGCATCGACTCATCTAATCGGAAACGGTTTTTGACATGGTCAGACGGTCCACACTCCCGTTCATAAGGTGGCAATAATGCTACGAATCGAAATTAGGGTGTCCATGTAATCCCACATGGGGACTAATACTAGAGGTGCGTTGATCATTCGGCCGGCTGACGGTGCCAAGTTTGAGGAAAAAGGAAATCAGATAAGAGACACTGGAAGCAAGTTATGTGCCGGTTGCACACATGCGCCGTACACACACACCAAGCACGAGCTACCACGGCTCCAAACGTCTCAAAAGGAAACCAGAAAAACACAAGGCTAGGACAAAAATACGCTGTTGAGGAACAAGCCACAAAATGAACTTAATAACATGTTCATTATCTACCGCTTATCCTGTTCAGGGTCATGGGGGGCTGGAGCCTATCCCAGCTAACATTGGGTGACAGGTGGGGTACACCCTGGACACGTTGCTGGTTCATTGCAGGGCAGACACACTCATGGGCAATTTTGGTGTTTCCAATACCACATGTTTTTGGACTGTGGGAGGAAGCTGGAGTCCCCAGAGAGAACCCATGAAGACACAGGGAGACCATGCGAACTCTGCCAATAAAGGCTGGAAGATGTGGATTTTAACCCAGTACCTTCTTGCTGTGAGGCAGCAGTGCTAACCATTGCACTGCTTAAATGTGCCCCTTAATAACACATTTCACATTTAATCACCCCGAGGAACATAATAAGTTAAGAAGCTAGCGCTAGCAGAGCGGCTTAAGCTAGCGGGAGCTCAGAGCCAGCCACAAGCCCGCTGAATGTGTGAACCAATAAGATAATTTATGGTTTTAAAATTAAGGGACAAAAGGAGCTCCGGCGGAGCTCTTTTTTTATTTTATTTTATATACTGCTAAACACATAATGTCACCAAAACGTCTAGGACAGTGGTTTTCAAACTATGGTATGCGTACCACTAGTGGTATGCAAGCTCCCTTTAGTGGTACGTGGAGGAATCTCTGAAATTAAATAAGATTAGTTCAAACACGTACGTTGCAAGAGTGCATGGCCCCTTTAAGAGAGCCTGTGTGTGTATGAGGGGTTGGTCGAGCGAGAACGAGAGAGAGTTGCGCTGAAGCATGAATGAAAGTGTAGCAGGAAAAAGACAGAGTTAAAGAGTTTGGAGCAAGTAATTGATTTTGTATGTGTACAGCAGTGCACAGTGGTCTAAATTAAAGGCTTTAGCTTCCAAGAGCACGTGGAGTCTCCAGCGTGGTGCTTTACTGCCACTGGTCACGAGTAAAGGGGTTGGTCCCGAATGAGAAACTTCGGCCCTCAAGTAAATAAACAAACATATTTCCTGTTCCCCGACCACTGGAACCGTAACAGGTAAAGGCTAACACGTATAATACTATCAAAATGCTATGATGAGTGAAATGAAAATATTGTAACCATGAGATTAATTAAATGGGCTTTAAAATAACTTTAGCCTTTCCTGTAGTGTTTTTGTTCAAGCGTCCATCAGCTTATTACGTAGCTGGGTTGCGGGGCACGCGCCAAGTCGTTACACGCTAAACTGTGAGGACAAGAAGATAGTAGGCGGAGGAAGCTAAAATTACGAGTCGTTTTAAAACAATATGATCATGGCTTCAAACGGGAACTTTTAGGATGATAAGTGTGGATCAGGATGAGAATATTATTAGCAGCGTTGTAGAAACTGCAGTGGAAGACAGTAGGTGGGTTTACTTGGGACACTTTTCTCCTTTCCAAATTAAACCTTTCCGAATTGCAATGTCGTTCGCCTGTTTACATGACTTGTGATCTTTTCCAACCCTTTGTCTACATGCATCGACTCACCTAATCGGAAACAATTTTACTCAAGCGCAGACGATCCACATTCCAGTTCATAAGGTGGCGATAATGCTTCGGTGAGCTCGGTGCCGACCGCCAACAAGCGCCCAGAAGAAGAATATGACAAACAAGTGACTTTTTCGCCCATCTAACGTCCATAAAGGTTAAAATATTTCAAAGTTGCAATGAATAAATCACTCTCCGATGCAGATCAGTACTGTTTTGAAGTCGCGGTATTTAAAATGCATCACGGTGCTGAAAGAAAACTTGGCGGAGCATTACGTCAAGACGCTACGCATGCGCAGATACAACTCAAACGTAACGCTTTTCAATATCGCGTTTACATGCGGCGACTGGCTTTCGGAAAGGCTTTCCGAAAGGATTTTGACTACCTCCTTGCAAAGGAATGACATCTAATTCGGAAAGGTTCTTTCCATTCTGAAAGGGGTTTACATGCAGCATTTTCTTTCTGAATAGATTTCTTCGCCGAATCTAATTGGAATTAGGCTGTCCATGTAAACCCACCTAGTGAAAACAGCAGCATCCCTGAATAGGTGAAAAACAGTAAAGAGATATGACTTGTGTTACGTCACATTTGAAATGTGCATTTACATGGGTCGTTATTGCGGTACTTTGATAATTGCTATATTCTGAGGTGGTACACGGTGTAAAAGTTTGAGTACCACTGCTCAAGGATATGCCAAACCCGACCTCTGGTTAGAATTTCCGTCATCATGCTCACAAACAAATAATCAGACAAATTCACCTGAGTGACAACATAACCTCCTTGGTGGAGGTAACTTCTGTTGCTGTGAGAGCAGAATTATAGGAAAATTGCAATTCAGATAACCAAGAGTACGCCTAATGTACAATTTATTGAAACCATTAGTTTGACAACAAAAACACATGCGTGTGGATAAAGATATATGCATGTATGTAGACACAAAAATACAGTTTGTGGGCACACAGATAGGAACATTTCTCTGAATAATATATAACAAAAAGCCCATGAATTTATCATTTTAAGAAACCCTCATCACTACTCATCCATCAAAATATGACCAAAATCTTTTTAGTGAATAATTATTGAATGAATTCATTACATTAACTTTGTTCATTTTTTCCTGTTTCTCTATTACCAGTCAAACCAAGCCTGTTCTCTCACCACACATGAAGGTGAGCCACCGGTAGTTAGTCCCATTTAACTTTCTCAGGGTAATTTCATAATACTTACGGACTCTTCCTTTTCATTGAAGATATCCCTCCCTGCCGTCGTCCATGGACAAACACGTATTCGCTGTCCAATCTCTCATTACATTTCCTTCCCTTTTCATCAACTTTTCTTTTCCTGAACAATTTGGTACTACTCATACATTTTTCCAACTCTATCACTCTGCTTTTCCGCAGCCGGACCCGGAGACGGTTGACTCTGTTAATGACAGATGCTGACACTTAATGGCTAGGCGCCTTCAGTGCGCAGGTAATAGAATCGAGAAGCATTGTGGGATATTTAGTTGATGGAGACAGTACATCTGTAAAGGGACATAGAATTGCATAATAAGAAAATGATATTCATTGCAAGCTCTCGAGGGCCAAACACAATTAGGTGTGAATATTTGATTAGTATGAAACCATGTTTTTAGATGCAATGACGTAATAGTTTAACTGAGCTGCATTGATGGAGGGTTGTGCTCTGAAATATAGATTAATTTGAGTTAAGTTAAGACAGTTATTTTGTACAAATTAGTTAATTGTGAGAGACTTTTACAGATGAAGGTTTGTTTCGACCACAACCCTTCTCAACGCACACTTATAAAATATGTTTTAAGCGGAGTTTCAAAAATGTATATTATCTTTTTAATGCGGTTAACAGAAGCTAATACACCAATTTACAGTAACAATTGTATGTAAAGATAATTAATGAAACATTAAAAATATGAGAGCAAGAAAAAATAAGCGTAACCAGGAAAATGGACGTGCTCTTCTTTCTCACTGCTGCCCTCTGTTCCAATTCCCCATGGCCATGTGCTCCTGCCCATCCTGAGCCTTCCACTATAGATGGCCTTGATTATTGGGCTAGGATCACATTATTATGTACTGTAGAACATTTAATACAAATAATACCAGCAATAACTATCTTTTTCTTCAGCTGTGGGCTTTAGTTCACATTTTTTCTTTTAGTGCATGATCTTGCAAGATTTCAGACAAACTAATTTATAGAAGGATATCATTTTGTAAAGAGCTTTATTATGAATAACTGAAAACTTATGACCTTTGATGGGAAATTTTCACTTCCCATATTTTAATACATGTGTCATAAATGTGTCTACCATGGTGTACTTTCATGCAGTACATGTAGATGTGCAAAACACAACGTTTTGTGTAGTAGGTGTTCATCTTATTGTTTATTTCACAATAGATCCATTATTTTGTGAATGCTAAATGTTGCCTTAGTGACATGCCTTTTTCCTTTCATACATCCTAGTTTGAATAATGCACATCGTCTATTTCTATATAATAAAACATGTCTCATGGGATGCTTGGGACTATGCCTTCTTTTTGTAAAAGCTTTTGTTCCCCGAAACTGAACTTTGGTGATGTGTGGATTCTCAGGCACTGTTTTTGTACCTGGTCTCTTAAATCCACTAACATAGTGACACTTGATGACCCCAGATAAAAAAACAGCAAACCTGAGTAAAATGATTTAGAACACAGTATATCTGGGCCACTATTGTATGACAATACTTCATATTTAAGTAATTAATGAATCATATGTTTTGTATGTTAAATCAAATTCATTAATCTATTCACTATTCCTATTGAATACAGTTAAAATATTCTCCAATGTCTTGAAATAAAAGTATAAGCATAAATTGGATGTATTTAAAAATAGTTCAAGTCCTGAAGATACTCCTCAAGTAAATGCACAGAATTCCAATAGGTCGCATGAAAATACAGGAGGAACCACCAGACCACATATATCGTTACCCATTTTTAAACCACTGCTTATTCAAATGCTATTTTTTTTGGACCAATTTTTGAAATAGCGAGAAAAAAACCTGAGGACATTGACAGTATGGCTACTTTTATTTGATTTGCGTGAAATGAATCCACCTTAAATGACAGTTATTATACAACATACTATAAAATAACACTTACAGCTTGGTTATAATACTGTTTTGGTTACATTTGAGTAAAACAAAAAAAAACTATTAACAAGGCAAAACCTAGAATAATAAAATGTTTGCACCTAGACACTTTCACATTACCAGGGAGTCATTATAATGATAGTTTGGCAATAGATAGCCCAAAACAATTCATGGTTTGAAGAGTGAGCAGCACATAAAACTCAAATTGCAATCATTGCTTTTAAAGCTGTTCATCTGTAGCATTTAACAGAGTTATTCCCACAACCAAAGTTCACGTACAGCAACTGTAAGGACAGAATGATTGTATGACAACAAATATAATGACTTTTGTATGTTTAGAATAAACTGGTCTGGTCTTTACATGGTTTTTATTGAAGTGGTAGTCATTGAAAATGAATTCCTACTTGAATTCCTACTTCCCTTCCATATTTACGTCACACTTAAACAGGCTTCATGATCATTCTTACCCAATGCCCACTAACACAGTGTGGGATGTTTTTACAATCAGTTTTAACTTCCCTTTTGGGATAAATTAGGAAGATCCCTATCCGTCAATCTTGTACTCTGTCAGCAGATCACAGACTTTGTGTCATGTCATCTATCGCTCATTCTTCCTTCTCTCCTTATCCCGTTTCCGCTTCAGAAGCTGCCAGGCTAAATTGAACTGAATCTGTCCTATCCTTTAGTTAGAGTTGCTGCTGTGTTGAAAAGTAGACCTTTGGAATAGAGGTTGCTCTTCGAGACTACTTTTAATCATTTTACTGTGACATGCTGGCAGGCGTAGTAATGTCCTTTTTCTGTTTACAATCAGCATTTAGCATATGAGGAAATTTCCAATTTTGACCCTTACATCTTTTTCCTGTTCTGCTCTGCTTTCTCCTCTGCTCCAAAATAAAGATAGTTATATTTAAGTACTTAAGTTGAAGGGAACTCAATAGAGCACTTCTGCTAACAGTCATTTGTGTATAAAATAAACCTTATGCCAAATTTCAGAAAGCTTCCCTTATGTCTCTCGCAATGTTAACAATGCAATGCTAACCAACACAATGAAATGGTTCCAACTTTGGCGTGTGCGTCCATCAAGTAGTTTTTTTTTAAACTTGCTAGCAGACAAACAGACGTCCAAACCTAAACTTCTTTGCAAATGTAATAAAGGGTTATGTTTTTATGATTTGACTGAGGTAAGCTCTGAAGAAACTGTAATGACATGAGTAAATTAAACAAGGTGAAGAAGGAGTTTTGTGTTTATCCCCTTACAGGAGTAAGAAAATGGTTTGTTACAGTTTTCCCCTCCCAACCGCATCATTATTCACAACCAATTCAATCCTCAGAGTTAAATATATTGTGAGAGTTAAAAAAAAAACAAGCAATTATTTCACTTCCTGCAAGTAAAACTTGACGTAACAATCCCCTTGATTCCCCTCAGAGCTAAGTCATTAGACTCATTCAGTGATACTAACTGTTTCAATGCCAGAGGATTTGAAGTTCTGACATAAAACTACCAACCTGTATAAATTCAGTATGACCACAAGGAAGTTCTTGATAGTAAAGAAAACCAGCATTTGGTGGAAGACTTTGTAGAAAGTCATGACAGCGAGCCGAACCAACAGGAAAGGTCCGTCCTGGATAATCAAAGCCCCAATGATGTTCCACAAGTCTGTGCTGCGTTTTTTCAAGAGGGACACCTTCAGGACCCTCTTCTCATCCTCCTCCTCAGTTTTAGTGTTCACCACTTTTGAAAATAGAAAGACAAAAACAGGAGGTTAGCAGTAGAAGTTATCAATATGGTTATAAATATGGCCACTCAGAGAATCGGTAGTCTGTTAGGCTGTACATTGTCACTTTTTTTCTGCTAGTTTTAGTTGGGTTCAGTTCTAAGGGACACCTATCAAAAATCATTTGTTCAATATCCAACATGGCAACAATGGAACAGTTATTCATGTCCACCCATTTGCAGAGTTTGGACTCTTTTTGTACATATTCTAATATAGCGATCTATTTTTTAGGGTTGACGTGTTGTTGAAGAAAGGGTCAGGATTAATGTATTAGCAGTGCTGAAAGTTATATACACCAGTCAGTACCGTTATAATCTCTGAAATCAGAATAACATTGAATATCTCATCACAATGGCACCTGTAAATGAGTTAGATATTTTAGGCAGCAGGTGGACATTTGTCATCAAAGTTGGTGTGCTGGAAGGGGAAAAATGGACAAGGATAAATTTCTGAGCAACTTTGACAAGGATGAAATTATGACATTATGACTGATTGGTGTAATTTAATATAAATGGAAAGTTTCAGATAAACTGATATACCAAATCTATTAAATGGACCTTGTGGTGGGACTGACTTGTCAGCAACTGTTTTCCACTTCTCCATATTGTCTTTCTTTTGGATTGTGGGGGGAAGCCAGAGTATCCAGAACCTTCTTGCTGTAAAGTAACAATTCTAACCAAATCAATGTACTGCCCTTAAGTGGAGCTAATTTTTACTGTTGGTCTCAAAGCACAAGAATGAACTCAGTTAAACACGTTGCATCTGTCAGTCAACACTTTCTGTGTCTATACTGTATTCAAATATACACAATGACATACAGTAAATGCTCATCCTCTACACAAATAACAGAGAGCAGCTTCAGTTATAAACACAGAGGAGAACTATGCCTTTAATCTCTCAGCGCTCTAAACGCATTATGATGGGAAAGCTACACACCAAAAAGAATCATTATAAAGAATCTATATATATATTAAATTGTTTGCGTTATGAATGATTGTATAAGGGTTGGGGTTTAATTTTTCAAGAACAGGCTTGAAATTCTTTTAATCACTTTGTTGTGTTCTTTTCTTTCCTTTTGTATAACTCTATCCTTTGTTCCCCCAGACGTGAATGAGCAGGTTTATATTCCTCTGTGCCCTTTCTGAGTAATAAGCTTCATAAAGACACAAGCTGGCTGTCTGATGAGGGCTCCCCTCTCAACAGAAACGTGTACTGTTGAGACATGTAGAAAGAAAAAACTGTATTTATGATCAGAATGTGTGACCTGTGTGATGGTATATCAGGGATGTGAAAAAAACAGACATGTCTCCAACCCTTGGGAAGAGAAAGGGATGTTTTGGTTAAAACTTTCTTCAAGATTCAAGATTCAAGAGATTCAAGATTTTTTTTATTGTCATACACACAGTAGGAACATAGTTCACACTAGGCAATGAAATTCTTATTTTGCAGTTTCCCATCCCCCAAATTGAAAATACACTATAAAAGAGTAAAAATATATACTAAAACTAAAGGTATAAACGTATAAATTATATAAATATGTTCAAAAGAGCAAAGTGTATCAACAGTAGCTGCAGTTTAGCAGCATTTTGAATATTATGCATAGGCCCTGAGATGATATGGATGTAGTGCAAATGTAAAGGTAAAGATAGTGAAACTAAGAGGTGGAAAGTAAAATATATTGTTACTTTACTCTATCTCTACAGTTTTCTGTTTTTCTCTACTCTTCAGTTTTCGAGTGTTTATCCTAACAAATCTTTACGTTCAATCCCAATATATATCACAAATACTTGAACTTTTTGCTCCTGAATGTTTCAATACAGGCTCACCAGTCAAGTAGATGATTAAAACTGCATGAGACATACGTAAGAAACTCCATCACAAAGAGTTTTATGTCAGTGTTTTTCTCTACTTTTGTTGTACATAATCCTCATTCACACTGAATCCTTCTTTCAGAAAAAATGAGATGAGAATTAATGAGAATAGATAAGATAAGATATGCCAGGATAAGCCTTAAATGTATAGTACATATATGGTCTTTGTATGTTATGGTATTTGGTATTTAGTTTCAGAAACGATTATTGGAAAACAAAAAAAATTGGTAATAAGATTTTTCGTTTTGAGATACAATAATGAAAATTGGTTTGATTTTAATGTTCTAATTTGATAATGAAAAAAATAAAATCACGAGGAGACAGAAACAAAGAAATTGTTTGTTTTTTGGTTTTCTCAGACCGGATGTGGCTGTTTACTTGGGAATGACAGCGGAACGTTGAACTTGACTTTCATCAGTCATGACTTTAACCCTTAACAGCAGTGATGCATTTCAAAGTAATATGACAAAGTTAGAGGTGGATTCTAAACTCTGCATACAGGACTTGTCTGCATGCTTTCTAAGGTCTTTACTCTTAATATGAAACATGTCTGTTTCTACTCTTTTCATAATCAAAGTAGAAAATGAAAATCGAATCAAAATTAAATTTTTCAAATTATCCTAACCCCTATTTGATCTTGAAATGGAAAACGTCTTTTTTTTCATTTTTGATTCTTGTATCTAAAAATGAAAAATCCAATTACCACGTGTTTTTTCAACATTTGTTTCTGAAACGAAAAATGAAATTCCAAAACATACAGGGACCATATATATATATATATATATATATATATATATACATACAGCATATTGTTGCTTATCATACTGTACAAAATAACCAGTAGAAATCTTCTTCAATGGGCTACTTTAATACATTGAGTAAATTATACAGCTTGTTATTTTTCACTTTTACTAGAGTGGACAAGTTGAACCATTGCTTTTAGTATTATATTATTCTTTTTTATTTTTTTTACAATAATGACGGTACTTCTACTTCTACCAGAATGTATGTTAGTTTTGTCACCTCTTAGGAGGTCTCAGCAGAACTAATCTTCTCTTTGGCTTACAAAGAATACTTTTCACATTGTCCAAGACTCTGAGCAGGTTACACTCAGCTGTAAATGCTTAATAAGATCCAAAGTTAGTGGTGTATTAGAAGAAACACAGACCTGCCAGATGCAGGGGGAACTGCAGCATGCTCCAGGTCCATGCAGCTAAGATGATATAGACCAGCCGAGGGCTAGTCTCACTGGAAGAGACACGGAAAATTGCAGTCAGTTTGTTTGAGTTGCACCAGGAGGATGCTGTTTATTCAGGCAATGTCAAAACATCATGGATAGAACTCGGGAACATAGATCTACAGTAATTTGACCTTATTGGTGCTTCAGTTTTTGACTATTGTTTTAAATGCATACAGACTGAAGGGATTTAAAAAAGTAGCACTATTTTTCTTTCTGCAAGTCTGTATGAAGATAACGGCTCATATTTTATTCTTATTAACTTAAAATGATTATCTTAATTTGATTACAAACAAACAAAGCACCAATAAATGCCATATTGTAACAATGCACACAATCGGTAGTGTCCCCCATTAGCAGTGGTTACAGCAGTAATCCTCCTCCTCATGGACTGACACAACTTCTAGACTATCCTGTGAGATTCAGGATAGTCTCATTCACCTTGAAGTCTCTAAAGGGTACTCATGCTGTTGCACACACCCATTCTGCCAACCCTGCAGTTTTTTAATCTCATTATGGGCACCAATGGTCTCTGCTGATGTAGCTGCAGCGTCTGTTTCTGATGTTGTAGCGGGTGGATAGATCCATGATATTTGTGGGTTGTGACACATGGTTAAACTTGACAAGTCCTCAGGGTGGTGAAAATTCACCATGAAACAATAATCATAAGCAGCCAGAGGGGAAATTACCGACTTCCAGAGCCCTTGTCAAAATTCCACTCAGCCAAACGTTGCAGGTTTTCACTTTTCAGGCATGGGATGGCCATGAGCTATTTTTTTTTCATTCAATGTCACCTTTGACGTGTCCACGGTTTCTTATCTCATTTCAGGTCTTAATAAGTCATTCCCATGAGATAATAAGTCATTCCCACACCTTTTTTGAGTCATGGCTACGAGATAATAATCTTGCGAGATAAAAAAACATGTTCCCACGCCTTAGATTAGAAATCATTCCCATGCTTTATTAAGTCGTTTTGTCATTTTTGTATGCTGAAAATTGTCACAAAATCTACCACACGTACAGGTGTGGAACCAGTGCAAAAGAGCGAAAATCGTGAAACTTTTTTTTTTTTACAGAGAACAAGCCCAAAATGATAAGAGAAAAAGCGGTCAACAAGATTAACCACTCACTTGATATCAGAGAGTGTCTCAGAAGTGAATTCTAGGATGTCTGCTGCAGTGCCAACGAAAATTAGCAGAAGCTGTGATAGCTCCTCACGTGTGACTCCGCCTCCCAAGGGGAGGAGCCACTTCCCCAAGATGAGGAGGATGAGCAGAATCTGATGGAGAGCAAGGATCCAGTCGTTGGAACACACAGATGTTAACATCTGGTTTATATTCTGGAGGCAGAAGAGGAGGAATTGAAAGTCATCTCTTTTTCTTACATCAACAATGTTTCTGGGATGTCTTCAGCCATGAATCATCATGTTATCATTTGATACGCAGCCACATATATCCCGCCCTACATGTCATGACACCACTTTCTGGCAATCAACCTGATTATGGTTAAATCATGACGAGATCACTCTGACCTGGTAATACTTAAATCATAACTTCATCCAAATATAAACCCATAATGGTTAATTTTCTAAATGTGAGGTCAAATCCTGTAAAAGCTTGAAACTAATAATGTGTCAGTCTGGATCATCTCATTAATGTCAAACTCTTTTATACAAAATAACAGTTTTAGCTTTCTAAAAAGTTCTAGTTGGATCCAAAGAGCTAGGTTTTGTGGCTTTTCTTGATATGACTTAAAAAAGGCAAAAAAATGTATTTACTGGTAACTCATTTCCAGGTTTGAGCTGCTAAGTACTTGAGTCAGCAGGATGGTGTGCTCACTGATGAAACAGCACTTACACATTGGTCATTGGCGCGCTACGAAACAGAGAAAGAAACTTGGCTTTGACAACACATATGATTCTTGTTTAAGGGCAAATTTATCGTTCAGTGCTTTGGTTAATGTGTTGCACAATGGGAACTTAGTTTTCTCTCTGAAGCAAAGAATAGGGCTGGGACATGCAGCCAAGCTTGGACGTGTGCCCAAACATCCAAACAATTATTTTTATTCTCCTGGGCTACATGGGTGTGGTGGAGCTCGAGCTGTTATCTATGTTATATTTCTATGCATTTTTTTCCTGAAGGGTATAAATCCTGTCATACGTATTGTGTTCTCTCTAATGAAGTTTTAAAGAGAACCCTTTCATATAAATTCTATGATGTCTCTGATGTAGTTGTACAAATCTAAAAAAGTTTTGTGCTGACCTTGTGAACAACATGAGAAAGTTGCACTTTTTATAGTTGTTGTGGGGGGGCGGGGGTTTCCCAGTATTCCAGATGTTGAATGGAATCACATTGCTGTGCCGATGTTTTTCTTAATAATAAATGATTCAATAAAGATAACATTTATGTTGTTTGCAGACAAATCAAAACCAAGAACAGCTTCTACATTATGTGACAAGTGGTGCTAAATGACTTTTTCATCCTGTTAATCTTACCTTAAGGTAGTCCCCGTATGTCTGGTTCCCTAGGGTCTTGTTCTGAGTGAGCAGTGTAAGCACATTCTCCCAAGAGTCAAGCTTTTTGCACTGCAAACATTTGAAAGAGGGAGAGGCTGAATTTCCATGTTCAGATTTATTTTCATTGTAATTACAGCTTCATTTTAATAACAAATGTAAAATATGATCAAATCAACAAATGTAAGAGTGATTAACTGTTGCTTCTTGTGCACTGAGCTAGAGTTTAAAACCAACATCTGTCAATAGGATACGATGTTTGGAAAGCACAAGATGTGTTATTTTAAGCTGTCTAAGATTGAAGAGGTATTTTTGTTCCTAGATACCAGAGGGTCACTGTCTTTGTCCTGCTGGTGATGGAGCTCCAGGATCCAGATGGAGGGAATGATACTGATGAGAAACAAAAAGATAGGAGGAGAGAACCTGCAAGACAACCAACAGCACTGAATCAACACATATTTATGAAAATACATCGGAAATATTCCGTTCTCCATTTATGCTATTATTTTTAAGCCTTATACTTCACACTTTATTTCTTATTTGTTAATAAATATCACAAGTTTTAGATCAGAAGTGAGTCAATAGATCTTAATAATCTTAAGAAGAAGATTTGCTTCTTTTGATTGCCTTGTATGAAGGCAACTATAATACTTTTTGGGTTTTAATCGTTTGTTGTTGACATTTGAAGAGGTCATCATAAACATCATATTGGAGCTAAACAGTAAATCAAGACAAAATAGGCAGACTAATGATGATAAAAAATGAATCATTATTTGCAGTTCTAGAACTGTTCATTCTATCATCAGTTGAATTTCCTTTTGCTTTATCAAGATTGTCTCACACATATATCCACTATAGTGGGTCCAACGAAATTACGAGATCAACAACAAATCATAGGTTTTGACATCTTTGAGCATTGGAAGTAAATAAATGTGTGGTTGCCTCTTATCATACACCCATCAGCCACATCAATACCAGCTACCAGTTGTAACGTTGTTGGCTGATAGGTCTATCTTACACTTTTCATCATTTAAAGCACTGTAAAATTATTTACAGTTGTTTCTTTGTTTGGATGTGTGTCTTTTATCCAAGTTCAACAGAAAATGTCATTATTGTTGACAAAGACTAATAAGGCAAAACATTAGGACCGGTATCTGGTATTAAGTCTAAACATTGCATAATTGTGTAGATTGTAATGCATCCAAATCATGAAATAAAATGGAATAAACTAATAAATAAATGTTTACTTTATCTAAACTCTTACCGTCATTAATTTAATATCTGACACACAAATTGTATTATTATTATTGTTTGTTAAATTAAAATGTCTGATGTCCATAAGGTTCAAAAATCAGAACTACCACATGATTGTGCATGATTCAGGTGGACTGAGTACCTGGAGTCTAAGGCTACCAGCCCATCTTACTGTCTCAGGAGCACATAAACCAGTCAAAGGTCACCAGACTTGTTCTGTCATGCAGTTATTCAAGAGGGAAGTAAAATAGTTCAAGTCCCCCATCCGGGTATTGTTTCATCGCTGGGTCGTTTTGAGTTAGATTACGATCAGCACCAGAAGATCGTTGATTCTTTCCCTTAAATAAAAAACATGTTTTCACTGCAAGCTTGATTTGCATTCCCAGTTTGAGCGTCACTAGGACGTGTGAGGGAACACGCCGGATGCAGGGTCAGGCGTGCAGGGGGTTGAGATATGGGGGGAGAAGATGACAATAATTAAATAGATCTTACCATTTGTAATCTTTTCCCTTTCGCCGCTTTAGTGTTATTATCATTTCAATGACCAGCGGCAGGGAGAGGAACGTCAGGAACCAGTAATTGAGATCTTTCTTCACCCATGTCAGTCTCCAAACCCCGGTCAGTGACACCAGGATGAATAAAGCTCTAGTAACAACCGCACTTATAAATCTAAAGAGGTCCGCCGCTGTGGTTTGCTGCATGTCGGTGCTGTGCGCTGCAAAGTTCCTCCCGTGAGATTGGATCCTGTTAATACCCTGATGAAGTGATTCAACATTGAGAAAAGAAAAAAAACCAACCTACTACTTATAGTTTTTGAACATGGTCCCCAAAGTTTAAGCCCCGCCCAGAGGAACTCTCGTGGACTGTAACTGTATCTGCTCCCAATCGGCTGCTGCAGCTAATAAGGGAGACGAGGTGCAACACGGGGTGCAATACCACCATTTACATTATGTTGAAAAGGTATGAGTAATGCGATTATTTCACTTTTCCTAATAATAGCACAATAATAATAACATAACACTTTGTCTATGGCAATCACTCCCCTCATACCACATTATGCTTGTCAAGGATGGAATGTGGTGTGTTCCTATTTTATAAATCATACACTAATTTTGATGTGAGACAGTTAACTTTTAGACAAATAATTTATTTATTTACTATATCCATTTCTTAATTCATTAATTTTCGGAATTCTCCTGTGCCGCGTAGCAGAGAAGGGGCTGGGGCCTATCCCAGAAGACCCACAGTGGTGGTAGGAGATGGTACAGCCTGGACAACTCACCAGCTCATCACAGTACCAACACTTACAGACAAAGAAAAGTCTTTCACGTGTACGAGCACTTTGAATGCACCAGTATTAGGGGAGACCGGGGAAGGTAGTAACGCTTTTTGTTTGTGCATCTGTAACTCAGTGGTTCTTCGTGTTGGATCTCTCAAACTATGATACACGGGAAACCATATGTGTCTTCTACAAATAAAACTAACTGACATGGCTACAACACAATCACAGACGATGTGAGTTAATGTCAAATACAAAGAGTTCCATTGTTACAACTCACCCTACTACTGGGGTGAGTTGTAACACGAACAAGGGATAGATGTAACAATTATAGATAATTAATTGAAATAAGACACACATTATCCTATTTGTGCAATAACTTTATTGAATAGAAAGAATAGAAACATTTTTGAATAAATGGAGCAAGAGTATCCCCGTATTCATTAATGTACGTGTGTCATATAACAGTTGTGTCAGTCTTTTGCAATTTATGCAAGAACCTTCTTGGAGGAAGATATAATTACCATTTTCTTTTCAAAGTTAACAAGTTTTTTTAATAAAATTAAGTATTTAAAGTGACAAAAACACAATTGACAACAAAATGTGACAAATGCTATGTGTTATAAAACACTTCTAAGACCTGTAAAACTTGAGTGCAAAAACATGGGTGCGTGTATGTGTGTGTGTGTGTGTGTGTGTGTAATATGTGTGTGTGTAATATGTGTGTGTGTGTGTGTAATCTATTTCTGATGTTGCCTTTAGTTAATTGTTTTGCCATGTCGGTTTCAAGTAAGTAAGAATTTTCAACTCTAAATGAAACTTCACACATTACTTCTTTAGTTTATCTAAGTCATCGCATTAGATTTACCATACAATGAATTTCACAAGACAAAAAACTATTTTGATCGAAAAAGACCAAAACCTTTCTTACCTGAAAATCAGTGTTTTGTGGTCAAATCCACATGATGCTTATATTGACATGCTTGTTCCCCTGAGGGCTCAAAAAGGAGGTAGAAGTGTACAATATTGATGACACGACCTCAGCTCTTTTCTGATTGGTGAAACAGCCACTGTTAAAAATAACCCAGTGTTACAACCACCCCCAGTTCCCTACATTTTATATAATACATATACATATGCATATTTTAGATAATATATAACAAGTTTTTGGACTGTGGGAAGTACCTGGAGTAACTAGGGGGAACTCAGGGGAGAACATACAAACTCCACAGTGCATGGCCCAGGGGCTGGATTTGAACCCACAACCTTCTTGCAACGTTGCCACCCATCATGTTATTGTATTCCCACAACAATTTCTTGATTTCATTGATTTAACAGAATACCTAGGCAGCGGTCATGTTAGACTGACACAGCTGTGCATGTTTGAAAAACAGAATCTGATGATGTCACAAAGTTAAATAAGTAGTTAATACA
The DNA here is from genome assembly GCA_009660295.1 of Lophius piscatorius. Lineage (NCBI taxonomy): Eukaryota > Metazoa > Chordata > Actinopteri > Lophiiformes > Lophiidae > Lophius > Lophius piscatorius. The sequence continues at coordinate 43,935 of VRLP01002820.1, forward strand.
GCAAATCAGATAAGAGATAGATAAGATAAGAGAACCAGGGTATCAAAGGTAATCATAAGTATTCTCTAATGCCTGTCTTTTTTAGAGAGAAAAAATAAAATGACAATAATTTAAAGATGGCACCTGTTTTTTCAACATGATTCAAATTCCAGAACACAGACTATACATTCTCAAATAGATTGCAGATTGCAACAAAAGAGTTCTGACTTCAACCTTGGTTGTCTGTGTTAACTTTGCAGAGGTTTCAACTAGTGAAACGTAATAAAAAAATCTGGCTACTTCCTAATAGTTTGACAACTCTGGACCAAAAAGCGCTATATTTCTCTCTGTAATAGATAATAGATAATAGAATAGAATATAATAGATTATAATAGAATATAATAGAATAATATTCCTTTTTGTTGTCATCGCACACAAGTAAAACAAAATTGCATAAGCAGTCCTCCTGATGGTGCGTTCACATAACACAATAAAGTGAAGTAGCAGAATAAAGGGACACAACAGATTAAAGAGACAAGAGTATAATGACCAGGACTGGGAAAATGACTAATGTAAACATAGAAATAAAAAAAATAAATAAAGAATTATCAACGACAGGTCAAGAGTAAAAAATGTAAAACCACCATATTACGTGGAAGCAGCTGAGTTGCACGTAAGGATGAGTATAAAGTTCTGGGGAACTAATCCTAGTTCCTTAAATTTCTTAATATATCTTATTATCTCATCATGCAGGAGATGTCTGTCAGAGAGTCTGCGCTGGCTAAAGGTCACACACGCACACAGGCACGCTCAGACAGTCTCACCAGTCAACTTTGCTGCATGTTGAGATTTCTATTCAAATGAATCTGGGAGGAAAGGAAGGGAGGAAAAACTGTAGAAAATGCTATTTGACATCCGGATGGAGACAGACTTTTCCTGTCTTTGTTCCAAACTGTCTGCCATCCTCCTTTTGTGTGCATCACTTGAAATCACACTGACATTTTTACAGAAAAGCATAAGAAAGTACAGCAGAGTCTATGAGCTGAATATAGAAGAAAAGAAAAAATTGCTCATTCTGCATAAACAATCATTGTGCATTAAGTTTTTTAAGAAACAACAAAGTAACTGTGAAAGATTTAATATCATTCATCATGTTTCCTGTGTTCGTAGGTCATGAAGTCCAGAATAACCAACAGAGAAAAAAGTGGCACTGCAAGAGAATAAGACCAGTTTCAGTCAAGAGTGTTCCCTAACGACTGCTAAAAATGTATTTGACTTAAGAATGAGAAACAGTCAATCAGTAATTAGAGGAAACGCGCCTAAAAATAAAGCTTTCTTTAACTATGTGAGACACTTATTCATGACAATAATGACAAAATGTTTTATAAAAAATTATAAAAATCCTTGTTGCATGTAGACTGACAAACACATGTAATCACTTTTTTTTATATATGGTTTTAGCCTCAGAAAATGCACCAAGTGATTTTATTTTTCCTGTTACCAAGCAGTTTATGCATAGTGCTCTTATTTTGAAGGAGCGGAGCGGATATTGAGTTGGCCAGTGTGTTAGGAGTGTTCTGCTTTTATGAGAAAATAAAGTACTAGCTGTCCTCTTATTACACTACATCACCTATGTGTTTTATTTTACAATTTATTTTGGAGTAAAGCATGAAAAATTTAAAAAACTGATCCAAATCCATCCCCGCTGCTAAACTTTTCAGGGCTATCCAAAACTTTTCAGGACTATCCAAAAAACTTTTCAGGACTATCCAAAATAAAATATATTTTTTAGTTTTACTTGAAAGAGGTTTGCAACCAATCCATCTCTCCTTTACCACAAGTACATCACACTTAAGCGTATAACAGTGGTAGAGAACTGAAGAGGAAATGTGGAAATTTTCATTCTCACCAACAAAATGTCAACATTGTTTCCTGGTTATCCTGATTGATTTCGGAGGATGTCTTCTCTTGGACCATTATTTTTATTGTTTAGGAACATTGAAACACATGAAAATGATCTAGTACATCCCACAACCTAAGGTTAATCTGTCACCCTCCCCTTCCTCTATGGACCAGCCTCCTTTGTTTTCTCCAGGTGATACATTATAAATAGTTGGGATGTTCCTATAACAAACAGAAGGGGGCAGTATTGTATCTTGTTTGTTAATTAGGGTGCGTTGAGAGTTGCTGCAAGGCTCGCAATGTTAGGTAATTAAATCTTTTAACATTAGTTAGGCCTATATAATAATAATAATAATAATAATAATAATAATAATAATAATAATAATACATTTAATTTATAACGAAATTTACATTTGGATCAAATCTCAAAGTGCTGAATGCCCTATTTGAACTGAATGAGGCCAAAAAAAAATTGGTGCAGATACCAGCCTGCATATAAATGTGATTAGCTCTAAAAGGTATGAAGCTGCTCTCCATTATCCCGCAGGAAGGTTTTAAAAGCTTTGACTATTTGTGGTCACACATCTTTTTATATTATGTGTTTATGAAGTGTTTGTGTGAATAAAATGTTAATAGTAGTTGATGTATACAGTTCTCAAATGAAAAAGATCTCACTGAGACTTGCTGTTAAAATAAAAGATTAAATATGAATGCCCCTGGTCTGATGTTAACAGTTGAGTGCATGCAATGAAGGCTCTTGAAGACTCAGCTCTTGGCAGTCTGAATATTCTTCAAAAATCATCTCTTTAATTTCGGATAGAATAAAACAGACCAAAGTGGAGCAATAATATGCATCAACTGAGAGATCAGTGTTTAAAATGTTGCTGAATAAATCTGAAAACTATAAAAGATGAAAAACCATTGGATGAAGACAAAAAAAAGAGCGGATGCCGAAAATCAAATATCAGCAATATTGAGTTAAGGAAATTAAATCTAACATAATTTGCTCTATATTCCAAAAAGATCATGTATCACTTTATTAGTAGGACTTGACTACATATTTCTCTCCCAGAATATTAGCTGCACTCACATTTTTGGTTGGTTGTTTTGGCATTCATACCCAACCCCACTGTTTCTGGTGAGGTTATTGAATTTGTTCGTCTGAGGAACACTGCTGTGGAATGTTTTATATTTAAATGATCTTAAACGGTATACAACTTTTATTGATATTTATCTTTAGGGCTTATCTCTTACATAGTCAGAAAATTGTTACCACACTCACAAAATCTTCCATGTCTGGCTTGTGTCGAAGGTATTGCTTTCTGTTTCTGTGCTGCTGTTAGAGATACACAAAGAAATGCATTCTTTGCATTATTGTCTTATTTAATTATGAATAAGCTCCTGAAGTGCAGACCTATAAAGCCTTCAGTTTCCTGTATAGTCATCCTGCTTTAAAAATCTGCCAAACCTCAGATGTTTGTGTGTAGGTTTATGGTTACAGTTTAAGTGTTGCATGCCTGAAAAGCTGCTTTAAGAGCCTGTTTTCATCCTTAAAAGAAGATGATGAAAGTAGAAAGACTGATGTTTCCGTTATTGAAATAGTAATGCAAAAAGCACACCAGACATTACAACATGTTGGAGCCATTAGACATTTCAGCTTGTCTGCAAATTGAAATGAAAATACAATAAAAAAACTTTATGCCAGAGTTCCGCCTTTATCAGCCTCAAGTCTTTACTATGGAATTCCTACAGGTGGCCCTCAACACTACAGCTTTCAAATGTAGGCCACTAAAACTCAAAGTCACACCTTTATTAGTCAACCTGCCACCAATGCTAATTGACAAAAGGCAGAGCCCGGTGAGGAGGCTGCTATGCTGTTTAAAATTAGCAGCCATTGCTCCGTTATTTTTAGGGATGAGAAATGCTTTCCCACAGTTACCACAGTTGAGCGAACGCAACGCATATTTTCCAACCGAGAGTTCCTTTTAAGGAGAAACCAAAGAATCCACTGCTCCTCAGTTCACTCATTTAATTTCATGGAAGCTGTGTCTGCATTAAAGCCATGTCAAAATCATCGCAAGTACATTTTTTCACAAACACAAACTTTCTTTAAACAGCACAGGTCATGGGTGAAGCAGGTGGTTAAACAGTCACAGAGATCCAGCCTTGATTCACTCTCTACATTTCAAAAATACCGTTTTAACTCAAGGCCCTGCAGAGTCACATATGTCAGGCATTTTCATGGGAGAAATTTGACTTAAATGGGTTACACATGACTCATTCTGCCTCAGCCCCGACAGCTGCAACAGGCCAAGCAGTTATTGAACAAATATGATTCGCCTCAGAAGGGAGCAAGCCTTCAAAGCTTTTCAAATTTGGAATCTTTGACGTAAGCCGAAAAATAAAGTGATATTGAAGGGAATTTAGTGCGAAAAATATTGAGTTACATCCAAACCATATCAGAAGTATTCATTTTCCTTTCACTAGCTAGATTTTTTTTGACCTTAACCTGGCAACTGTTTTGAATTCTGCATTAGCAATCAAAACAAAAGACTATTATGCAGTATAGAGCTGGCCTCTGGTTTCTACTTGGCTCATATTCCCAGTACAGTAAACAGCTCACAGATGTTTTACATTGATATTAAGAACCTTAATTTGTCCTGTGCAGAAAAAGGCCAAGCATAGCGTGGGGATTAAGTTCCCAGCCATGTATCACACACAGCACAGACAGCAATCTCATTTAGCTTGAGTGAAGTTTACAGTGAGTGGGTTTTGCATAGGTCATTAGTTGTCTCAAAATACCCCACTGTCACCATAGCAACTTCAAGTGACTGCTAAATTGCCTTATAAAATGTGATAAATGATTAATAGTGAACGTTTTCTTTTCTTTAATATGTGTGCTCCGGCTCTAAGCCCTGAATAACATTTCTTGCACTGCTGTAATGGAACAAATCAGCTATTGTAAGTCATATTTCAAACCATATCCATAATTTCTATTCTTGAGTAGGCTGATTGCTGTTCTGAGATGAAGACATATGTGTCACAGGGATTACATAGAATACAGCAGCATTGCAGACATGACGAGGGAAGCTCTATTTCAAATGGAATACCTTATGAGATGTCTTGAAAGTGTAAAATAGCGGCAGGGTAATTGCCGATACGTATGCTTATTTGACATATACATAATGCAATACTCTCAGCTCAGACAGGAAGGTGACACGCACCAGTGAATAATCTGATCATGGATGTCTGCTGACATTTAAGCCCATTTTATAATAATTCAGTGTTTGACTGAAAAGGCAGACACATTATACAGATGGTAAATGCTGAGGTCACTGTCCTTAGTGACTCCATAGTTGATGATGATTTGACCACTGGGTGTAATATCCTTACTGATGTTTGAAATGCACCAAGGACATCATAAATGCTGAGATCAGGTTCTGCATTAATGTATTCCTCAGATGTGGGGGTGACACTGTGACCTCTGCGGTTACCTTTTTTTTTGGTGATACAGTGGTGCTTGCCTCTCTCTCTGCCCTGAAAAATCCATAACTCACAGGCAGTTTCAACTCAATCTAGCAAAATGCATTTTCAATCACTCTCATCTTTTATAGTTATACCCATCAGGCATTTACATAAATGCATTATTCATGCCTCTAATCCTGGTTTCAGATGGGGAGAAATAAAATGCTACTGTGCATGTGTGTATGTGAGGGAGTGTGTGTCCTGGTGTGTATGCAGATGGCAGGGGAATAAAGCAGCCTATTTTGTTTTGGTTTGCACATTTCTGATTCAGCTGAGCACTCTCCATCAATGAGGCAAATTTACATGTGCTGCGGTCGTAATAACCTAAAACCCAAAGTGGTGTTAACACTTGTATACACTGATATTCAAGTTGCCTTGCCACATGATTACATTTGTGTGATGCTAAATAAATTGACTTACTTGACGTTATCAAGCAATTTAGCTGTAATTGTGACCCAAGAATTTGAAATTATATTTTTGCAGGCAATAAGTTCATTGCCATGGCAATAATTCCAGCCTATCTAAAAAATTAGGGCCAGCCTATCTAAAAAATTAGATAACAGAAATTTAAATTAAACATGAATTGACATTGCATGTGAAATTAATAGATATGACATTGGATAATAACAACGAGAGGAATGCATCCTTTTTTTTTTAAAGAGTTTCTGATCTGATGTGAACACTAATCATCCACACAGTTCACTGCATGCAGTAACTCCAAGATATCACTGCATGACAGATACGTATGAGCAAAGCCAGTTAAAATTCAGCATATGGATCCCTGGCTGAAACCTGCTAACATACACAGAATGTATCTCAAATAGCTTCCAGATTAGCATATCGAACTGATATCCTGATTAAATGTGATCCATTTTCAATAAACTAATTGGATTATTTTGTGCGTGTGCCGTCCAATGTAGGTGGACTGGCATGTGATTGAATGGAGAGAAATGTAACACCCCGTTATAATAAGGCTAAGAGGATAAAATTAGCCAAGCAACATCACTGGGATCTACTGTTACCTCTCCTGAAGTCATGCTGCAGACTGGGTCATTGTCATATGATTACAGCAGCACAAAGACACAGGTGTAATGTTTCTATTGAAACGTGTTCCTTCTGACAATTTTGTGTGATGGATTTTTAATGTCCCGTGGCTGCTCACTGTTGATAGATGAATACTCTCTGGGTAACACAATTGTGCTTGTGGAATAAGCAGGAGAGTGTGTTGCCCTAATTTCTCAGATGCCTCACTGTATTTGTCATTTCTGCATTTTCATAATGGCGGCCAGTTTGATTAGAAATGTGGATCCAAATATCACACAAAGAGCTTTTACTGTAAACATAAGTAATTTTAGGACCTACACAAACTGCATATTGCATTGCATAATGATGTTAAATAACTCTGAGTATTTTGCCTTTATGGCTGTTTCTAACAGTTAATAATATGTCAATTTTAGTAAATAAGACTGCTTTAGGTACTGTGGTCCTTGAACGTTTTTTTTTCTTACATGGTAGAGCATGTTCTGAGTTGAGATGTCTTGTTGAATAAGAGTAGTGAAAATGATAATTACCCAATTATAGTACATTGCCTCATTTTTTTAGTTATTTATTCCAGAATTTTCATTTTCTCCTCGTCTTTTCTCAAATGAAAATGTTCAGCCTCTCAGTCAACTATATTTAGCTCACATATTGACAGTCATAAACAACACATATTATATGGTTTTCAGTGGCATTCAGATACTTTTCCTGGACACCTGACCAATGTAAGTCCAATATTCATTCACACTTTGCTCAATTTTACTCTTACTCTATCTTATTACTTATTTCCCTCCGCATATTTTCCTCCACCTATATACTCTTTAGCTGCTAACTGCATCCGTACACTAGCAAGCCCCAAACTTTCTAACTTTCTAGGCAAGCAGTATGCAATGGATTTGTTAAGGGTTTCTGTCTGGAATTAGTTACCAGCCACTGACAAAACTAACCATTTTATTTGCCATTGTTTCGTTTTTTTAAATTACCAATAGTTATTTTTTTGTTATGCTATTAAATTTGTCTTGGTTTTATGTATTACTTATATAACTAATAGATATTACCGTAAAAGATCTGTCATTATAAATTAATTGGGAACTAAAAGTTGTGATGAGCGGAAAAAAACCTGCAAATAAACAAATATTCTTTTTCCGTTAACTCTTATAGAATTAATTTAGATGTACATCTGCAGCTGCTTTCTGGATTCATTTTCTACCCGACCTTGGTAAAATTGTTATCATTATTTTGAGCATATGGCCAAAATTACAAGGATACGCTATTTTAATGGCTTTTGTATCACTTTGCTGAGGTCAAAACTGTGACTACATCACTCCATTCTAAGGTGACTTTCTAACCACAATTGTGGCTCCCTGTTGAGGCTGCCTCATTATGTGGAATGTGGAACACCTGTGCCGAGAAAAAGAAATGTTTTTCTTTTTTTTTTTTACCACTTATGAGTTTCTGCTTAAGGCAACATAATGAGAGCGAGTCTGCTTCAAACAGTGTTTGTACTGCCTAGGATTGCAAAGATATTTCAGACTTCTTTGCTTACTTGTATAGTGACCCTGAGTTGTGGAAACAACCGGTTTTAATCAAAACTTTAAAGATTAAAACAAAGAATATCCAGGCAGTGAGTGATCTTATTTTAGTCAGCCTCTCAAAAAAACAAAACAATAAACAAATGAGTGAGCAGTGAATTTGGATTAATCAGCTTCAATACCGAAATCTGAAGTGGAAAAAACTAGATTCACTCCCACATGGGGGGTTGGACCTAAGGGGCTGTTTTAGATAAAAGAGTTTGTCTAACACATTTAACAGTGGAACTGACATTCAGTTCTTAGATGTGTGCCATAAGTTAATCTTCAACTATCTTCAGTGTTTTCTTTAATCTATTTTTCCGTCTCAGGCTAAAAATATTTGATCCATTTATTAATTTAATGCTTTCCATTCTTTCTTTTTTTTTGCCAACTTTACACAAAAAAAAGGGTATATTATTTCTTTATTAGATCTTATCCAATTACAAATATATGAAGATAAAATAGAGGCTGATTAAATAGTTAAGTTTGACATTTGTGGTTAACGTGTGTAATATGCAGCATGTGCAGCATTGCATTTGTCTCCCTCTTCCATCAAATAAAAGTTTTCAAAAGACATTTCATAGTTTTAAGCTTCATTCACACCAATTTCAATCAATATCTGCATTGCAATGTTGCATTCGCTTCTTGGCCCTCTCAATGTTGACAAGCAGACACTTGCAATTGCCAGATAAGACCTTGAGTGGTGCCATTGATTAACCAGGGACTTCATTATAGTGGGTTCCATTAACAATGCAACCCCATTGATTCAGCCACTGAAATGACTGGGCGAGAAATCAGGAAAGATAACACTAAGAGCTGTGGTTTATTAGATTCACTGCAGTATCCCAGCACTGCTGCAGCCCAATGTAAGACAATGAGCCTTTGTGTAATCACCATTTTACTTTGAACTGATGCTCTAAACTGGCAATTAAAATATCAGAATAGCACAGAACATTGCTTCAGTTATTTTAGTGCTATTATGGTCTGCTGCTTCTTTGAATAGAGGTCAGTGAAAGGAAATTGAAATAAAAATGATATTATATCATATTATATTGTATTTTATTCTATTATATGTTGAAGATTATAAAATTACTATGAAATCATTATGATGCTATGTGACTACCAGACAGCCTTACACAACAGGAACCTGAACCAGAAAATATGTCTGTTTTATAGATATATAAAAAAAAACGTGGTTGATGTGAATTCATGCATCTCTATCTTCAGCCCATGATTTCAGAGAAAAGGCGCATTGCGTAATACTGTACTTGAAATAGCTGGTCAGAAGTAGGTCCATGTCGCTGCTGCATGCTCGGTGATCAGGGCGGTAGATAAAAGCAGGGCAGATGATGGGTGTGGATATAGCACAGCGCTGTGGACGGAGAGAGTACTTCTCAGTGCAATGATAATAATGATTCCAGACAGTCAATAAAATACAGCTGACACAATCTGCAGCGGAGACAGGCAGAACACTATGAGGTAAATAGAAGGGGCAAAGTTTGTTTACTGCCGTATAAATATCGTGGCTATGATTAATTATTCATTATTTGTTATTGATTTCCCTGATGTTACGTATTACTCCCCTCGGTATTTATTATAATATACATTCTTCAGCAGAATTACATAACTGGTTTTGGTTGTCCAAATGTGTCAAATATGCCCCCGCAGTCTCCACAAGGTCAGCTCCCCGTTTAAAGATGTTTTATTTTGAACGCTGAACCACCTCATTCTTCTTTTAGTGACGCCCCGCTTTCTATTCTAACTCGGCAAATTTGCTCTTTTTATACTCGCATCAGAATACATAAATGACATTATTTTCGGCATTAAAGCCGTGAAAGCCATAACGCATTGCGAGATCCACTCAAAGCAAAGCCGGCACATCGCGGGTTCCATATTGCCTTTTGAGGAATCATTTGATAGCCCGATTAACTTTCATGTAACATTGTTTCTTGGAGGCATCCACAGCAAGCGCCTCAGTGTCATTACTGTGAGAAATGTGCTTTCATACTGAACGTCTTTCGCAGAAGTCCTGGAAGACACAGAACGGCAGAGAAACCCTAAAAAACAAAATTGTCGAACATATTAACAATTTTAGGCATATCATTTTGCGTAAACGACATTTTTAATTTTTATATACACGTAGAACTGAAGATATTTTAAATATTTTATATTTATAGGTTTAATATTTTGCTTAAACTCGCTACAATGCTTAATAAAGAGCTCGCCAAAAAAGATTTACTCGGAATAACTTAGATAAATAATTACCCACACGTACGTAGTGTTGACTGAAATGTATTAACCAGAAATACTTATTTTAAACGACTCCTTGTTGTTTGATATGCGATGTTTTATATTCTACCGATATATGTTTCTTTCAGGACCTTCGGCAATCCATTCAACCCAGCAAGTTTGGAGAGCGTGTTGAGTTTAATCAATTCATAACGTCGAGATGGAGCCGAACTCACTGAAGGTAACGTTACTCATCAACCCTCCATTTATTTTATTTGGCATTTCGCTAATCGCTATCAACTATATATGTACTCACGTGTCGACTCCACAAAACTTTGAGATCATGTTTAGTGTGACCACATCTGTGTCATAAACTGGACATCTAAAAATAGTTGCATGGTACTAATTATTTGTGTGTGGAGAGAACTGGGATATCCAAACGTGATATTTATCAACAGTGCGTATTTACGCAGGGATGTTTGTGTTCACTTTAAGGTTTGTTGACTAAATGAGTTGAAGTCATTCATTAATTTTCTCAATCTGTGCATTTTTTCTCCACAGTGGGTGGGCTTGTCTTGCGGTTTACATGGACCATATATATTCTACAAAGCCTTTAAATTTAACCGGGACGGCAAAGCGAGGATTCTGTCCCTCGGAGACTTTTTCTTCGTCAGATGTAAACCAGAGGATCCTATTTGCATAGCGGAGCTTCAGCTACTCTGGGAAGAAAGAACAAGCAAGCAACTTTTATCAAGCTCCAAACTTTATTTCCTACCAGAGGATACTCCCCAGGGACGGACGGTCACCCATGGAGAGGTAGGGATATGGATCACCTTATGAATAACTGTTTGTCCTCCCTTTGTTGGCGAATAATCTTAATAAACAACACTTACCGCATGGGGAGATACACGCTAGTGATGTGCACTCTCTGCTAAGTAGGCATTTCTAATGTATTGAAGCTGGCATTGATGTATCCGGATAGTAAAAGGATCGACCTGCAGCGGTATTTGTTTGTCTATTGTGTTGTCAAATGCTGAATGTGCACTTGTCCAGCTGCGCTCAATAAGGCAGCCGCTGCGCTCTATGGGGTTAATTGTGTTATAAAGGGGAAAATACGCAAGAATCTTGCGCCTCGGCTCTGTCATTTCATTTCTGGTAAAGTGTGTCAAATAGTGACATATGGGAGGAAATTGCGAAAGAGTAATGAATGCATGGGGTCAACTTGGCTCAGATTGCTCGGTGTGATAGTTATTAGATATTTTGTAATGCCGCCTGATGTTGAAAGAGGCAGTCATAAAGCATTACGGAGCAGAGTCAGAGCTGACACGTTTTAACTACTCTCCAGGCTTTGCATAATTTTCCATGTGGACATTTCCATCCCAAACAATGTGATGTTGTCAGCTCGATGCCACATTGCGCCGTTGTTGGCACAGGCAAACAATAGTTATGATTGACTGTGGGCATGTGTGGCGCTTGTTATCCGGTTACATTGTTGCCCTGAATGGCATTGCTGTGATCGTTTCCATATAAATGCAATAGGTGTGTTGTTTTCATTGATATTCCTCAGCCAGTGACAACAGCTCTTTAGTTACCTCTCTGTTCGTTTGATGACTTGGCTGGATAGTTTTATTTCTCCTCCACTGCTGTTACATTGTTTATAGGGCAGGACAAAGCCGTGTTTGTACTCGACTCTTCCGCTGATGGTTTACTTGCATTCTTTCCTCTTGAGTAATACAGTGGCTATATCACATTTCTCTTTCATGAGAAACATTGATATTTACGACAAGCAATGATCTTTGCGGCAGAGTTCCTCAATGCGCGGGTATCATCTCCTCGAGCACTCGCGCTTTAGCCTTTAACATGCCGCAATTATTGAGTGATTACTTTGAGGGCAACATAGCAGGCTGTGAGGCTAAACTTGCGCAACGAAACTGCAGCTCCGCCCCTTTCACATAGATTTATTTTGCATTGCCAAATGCTTTTTTCAGCGCAATGGCTATATCTGAAAAATATTATATTGCCTGCTACTGCCTGAATGGATGCACTGCCAAAGCAAATCATCTTAACGAATTTGGTTCATAAATTTAAACCGCATCACACAATTTGTGTATTTGTTAAAAGGGTAAAATCATAAAATCTATTCCCCTGCATGAATAATGCAGCAAGTTGCATCATACCTACCCTGCAAACATCACAGACAGATGCAGTTGGACTGAGGATTCATTCTGATTTTATAATAAACTTGGCTATGAAATAATATGATTTGGAGGATATGCAATGTAGATTCCTGCAAGCTGACATCAATTAAAGAGCTTCTCAAACTTCCTGCTCATAGCAAATCAGACTACTTACTATATATTACACAATAGAAACTGCCCTGAGTATTCAAAGTCAGTTTATGACCTTCATAGAGCCTATTTGGATTCTTGCTGACTTTGCCCCATAACACTAATCTGCACAGCATGAGTCAGTGAGGAGCCCATACAGATGCAGCCTATAATCTAAAAAACAAACATAAAGGGTGAACCGACCTCACTAGACGCTGTAATATTGAAAGTCTTACGCTGTTAAATTCTGCACCTGAGTGAAGAGTGTGAGAAAATTATTTGTTTTTAACATGTAAACATTAGCAAATGGGTTATTTTTAGCTATATGGTGAGCTGGAGTTTATAAACCTCACATTAGTCATTTTTTCAGTGCTCTGGTAGCTTATAAAGACAGATTAATGGTTCCACTGAATTGTAAAACTGTAATGGACTGGCTGAAAATCAGGAGTTCAATTTAGCCCAGTGACTCATATAGATATGAACTTGATAATATACAGCTTGCAGGAAGTGTTCTTTTTTCCCAATGTTTGAGTGCCGAATTAACTGATGTCACTGAGGTTTATGACATTTATTGGTAAATCATGTTATATCCTCTTGAAGATGTTTTCACAGCATAAAACAGACACAGTGTTCCATGTTTGACATGAACACAGCCAGTGTCCCTCTTCTTGGTAGATCATGCCTCATATCTTTGCTGATAACTATTATCTCAAACCTGAAGCCAATATCCTCGAAATACCAAAAGGCAAGAATTTTTCAAATCAGTAAAGCCATATATTGAACAAGCACAGTGGGATTGGATTACTGATTCACTTGTGTTCTCTGTGCTGAGCTATGATGTAATTTCCTGGTTATTTCTCAGGTATTTGTTTGCTCTCTGCCTCGCCTGCACTATGTTTTGCCATGTTTTGCTGTGCTGTGCACTGACAGGAGGAACCAACCCATGACCTACTGTGCTTGTTTTTCTTCTATCACAGAGCTGGAGGTCAATTCCTTTTAAATGCAGCCTGCCTTAAATCCAGTCAGCTTTGGCTGGAAATAGAAATAATGATTCATTGAATAAACTCAGTGCCTGTGTGTTTGCTTTCAAGTTGATAAACATATCCAGACAAAACTGAGGAATCCATTATTAATTATTAAGTCCATATGTGCATGAGGCCTTATTTCTCATTGTTACTCAGCCTAACAAGCAGTGTTTACCCCCACCAGTTGAGCTCCGCTTGCTCTTTATACAGGCTTTGTGTCGAGTTGCTCACCCATTATGACAAGCCTTCTATTGAGGCCTCCATTCTATTTGTCTGCCTGCTAACTGCCACTGACTAAACAGTCACATGTGTTATAAGAATCATTGTGACGCATTATTTCTTCTCTATGGCTGGTAGTGCTGGCTGGCTGTGACACTTACTGTTTTTGGACTCACTCGTTTCGAGAGAGAGCTCCTGGACAGTGTGTGTAGATAACAGCTCGCCCCACACGACACCCACTCTTATTTTATGCTCTGCTTCAGGCTGTTAATTGCACATGCTTATCTTATACTATATATCCCACTTTAGTGCCAATACAGCATGGCACTCTTAATGGGGATTCACGACCACAGAGAATATTTTTGGATCATGTAATATTAACGTGCTATTGTCATCACCTCTGATTTCATCTGACCTCTCTTCTCCTCTATTCTGTCCCTCTAGCTGACAGGGCTTTGGCACACACACTTGCATGCAGACACATACACACAAACACACAAACACAGACACATGCACACACACGCACACCCACACACACACACACACTGACAGGCTTGGGGACTGCAGCAGTAGGCCAGTATTGATTGCTGTGGAAAACACTTTGGCATGTATCCAGAGCCATTTCTTCAGTACATGGCAGTACTCCATGCATGTGTTTCAGTGCTTGGAAAGCCAGCTTGTAGGGAAATTAGATTGTATTCATTTGCTGCTTCTTTGATTTTTCCTAAGGGAAAAACCCTGAATGGGTAATTCAGGCATCTGGGATGCTAGTTGAATTAAGTGTAAGTGGCTTAGATATGCGACCAGCATTTAGATGGATAAGGTCGTTCTGCTGAATGACTCCAGTGTAAATGTGATATGGCAGATTTTTATGGTGATCTTTTCAGAATATCCATACTGCTTCCTTGTCTTTGGTCAATCTGTGCATTCAACTAAATCTCCCTATTCACACAACAATGGCAGGAATTTGGGGGAAACCAGGGGAGGGGGGGCTTGTGTGCATGTGGGCCATGCGCGCATGTGTGCTGCCTCCTGCCGCAGAACAAGTCATTAACTCTGCACACTGCCCTCCAGTGAATTCCTTACCATTGCTGAAATAGCATGTAAATTATTACCAGCTTTTTAGTATAGTGTAATTTAAAACCTTTAAATTGAACACTCTGGACTTCAAAGGCTATTAGAAAAATACACTGCTAGCAATTCCCATTGGTTGTAGAATATGTCCTTCTGATCCTTCACAATCTTCTGATTCTTTTCACTAGAGTGTTTTGTGACTTTCCTGCTGAAGTAATGATATGTTCCTGCACTGCCTTGGCTTGCCAACACAAAAGAGGTTTTCGGTGCTTCTTAGCTTAGTTTTTTTCCACTTTGTCATTGACTAACCACTTGAACAGGCAAACATTCGCCTTGATGCATGACTCTAGTGCCCCAACTATAGTGGATTGTTATTCTAACCTTTGAGGAGAATGTAGCCACAGATAAAAACATCTTAATACTCCAACCAATCATTCTCACTCATAACAGTGGTTAAAGATGAAGCCTGTGCAGTCGTTCCACATTTTTTTTCTTCTAAAATAAAAGTGTATCAAAAAAAAAGCACTAATCCAAGGTAGCTGACGCAGCTTTTTTGCAGTGTCACCTTACATGATGGATGCCTCGCCCACTTATAGAGCGGCTTTGAAACCCATCTTATCTTGCCATTTCTCTCTGTCATAATAAAGCGGAAGAACACCAAGTTCATATTTCAACCCAGCTCATGCAAGAGCAATCTTTTAATGCAATCAATAAATAAAATATGAGTACATAGCCCCACAGATAATTCAGTGACTTTTATGCATTTGAATGAAATTCATGTATGAACTGTTAGAACATTATGTACAATATTTCTTACCTTTTCTAATGCTATACCTTGAACTCTTTCTGGTCGTTAGGCATTCACAAAAAACATATTCTAATTCTATTGTCCCTGGCTTACTCCCAAGAAGTCTTTTTTAATTCCCAGATAAGTTTGTTTTGGGACACTGAAGCCAAGGTCAGTCATAGGGAGGGGAGATAGATAATCAACTCATATTGTGTTTCATATCCTTGTTCTCTCTCTCTCTCTCTCTCTCTCCCTCTCTCTCTCTCTCTCTCTCTCTCTCTCTCTCTCCCTCTCTCTCTCTCTCTCTCTCTCTCTCTCTCTCCTTCTCCCGCTCTTCTTTCTCCTACTCTCTCTCCCTCTCTGTCTCCTCATAGTGCATGTCACCATGTCCATTACTCAATTACTAATCTCCTTTGGCCTTAGGAATTCCAGTGCTGACCTCTTTGAGGCAGCAGGCTGAAACCTTCCCAGCATGACAGGAGCACTGTGTGTGTGTGTCTGTGTACCCATAGTATAAAAAGACACCCACCCACTAGGAGCATGCACCCCCTGACTGTCCAGCTGAAAGTCCTATCCGTGCGATGAGACGCTCCGACACAGAACGCTGACAGTCAGGAATGTCTCCCTCACTGTTTGCGTACAGTTGCGTTTATTTCTTGCAGGATATTGTTCAGAGTGATAAAGAATATACCGGGGTGCATTTTTTATAATAGGATAACAGAATATAGAATTGGGAATGTCTCTCGTGTGCTATTTTGCCACATCCGTATAAATCAAATGATATGGATTTTGACATGTTTAATTTCTATGAGATTGTCAGAGTCACGGATTGCTGGAACAAAGTTATCTAGAGTTTCCCAGCTGAAGACTACTTTTTTCCACTTTCAGTCCATTATGTGCAGTCATAGCAATAAATTCTCTCTGTAATGTTTTTGGAGATATCATGCTGCAGCAGTAATAACATGAATTATTTCTACAAGAACGGAGACGGAATGTAAGAGTCAGCTATTAATATTTTACCTTCCATTTTAACACAATCATAAAATGAGCAGTAGGAGAGCTTATGCACGTATCGGTGTACATGAAGTGAATTATAGTAATATTTTGAGACATTTAGTGTAGGTTTCTCTGAATACTTCTATATTGGAAGTGCCACTGAAGTGACGTCAGACTGTTTGGTATGTTACTTATGTGGAGTGTCACCTCTAGGCTTTGGGCCTGCGGTCCTCCGACCTATATTATCAAGTGGCCTGCTGGCAATGTCTGTTGTTATGCTGAACTATCAGCTGCCGAACTGAAAATGATAAAATGTTGTGGATGAGAGCAAGTTTCCGAAGCTCATTCTGGAAACTACAAATCGAGGAAGGTAGTCCAAGCAGTCCTGCATTGCCAATGCCAATTCAGAAAGATGAACATATAGTGAATTGCAAGAAGTATTTTGGCGGCAGAAGTGGGACCAGCACAATATGAGGGCAGTCTCAATGTTATGGCTGATCGGTGTATCCGCATCATACAGCAGCCCATGAATTTTAACTGTGGTAAAGTTGCCTAAAGTAAAAAACAATAACAAGAACAGCTAATGGTTATAGCTTGCTTTGGCTCTGTTCAAAGAGTGATTATATTCTGGACTGTGTTGACAACTGCTGAATTTCTCTCAACTGTTTTGTTTTGCGCTTGAACCCAACAAGTCCCCAACCAAGATCTGTTCCACCAAGGCACCGTATAATTCAGCTGATTGATATACAGGGATTAGCTGTGCGATAAGGCTTGATGCTACTGTGTGTTTGCTCTACCATTGAATTACTTGATGTATTGCGGTATTGACTCGCAGAAGATTCAGTGAATTATTTTTGTTTCTTGTGGAATCCACTGAAATATCTCAAGGTTGTGCCCTCAGTCGAGCACATTGAAGAACAGTAGCTAATTCTGCTACAGTACTATATATATATATATATATATTATTTTTATTTTTTTTGCCGCAGGCTCAATGCTATTTACTGTTACTCTACATTATTCAAATGGTCAGATTTTCTGAAGGCAGAAACTGCAGTCAGTTTTTCACTGCAAAGAAAGCCGGTTACAACCACCCGCCACCACTTGACAGCTGAAGACAGCTCATTATAAGAAGACCGAAAACCCATGTTTGATGTTTCTACTAAGTGAGGGAGGCACAGCTATATCAAGCTATCCCTTGCAGGCTTTTCCTTTATAAGGAAATAATGTCTGCAACTGGTTGGGATTTGATATGCCTATAGTTGAAGATGATATGTGAACTGAAAATGGGTAATTGTATAGACAGAGCACTCAGAGAGAATCTGAAATGCAGAAAAGTCATTTGTGTTTATATCCTAACACATGGAACAATGAAAAAATAAGAAGCCTGCTTTGAAATAAGCAATCATGAAAATACAGCTTAACTCATTAAGCCTCATGAATAAAGGATTTTATTAGATCATATATGTATAGCTTTTGTTGCATCCGCCCTCTTTACATTCATGCATATAGTGCGTAAACATGTCATCATAGAGTAAATGTTATTTCAATGCCAGTAATGCACAGGCTCTTGCAGAGTAAATGTGTACAGTCAGACAAATGCCTGGTAAATTGGAGATAACCAAGGAAAACATCAGAGACATACTCAGAGTGTCTGCGTTTCAGCATCTGTCCTCCAGATTTCCACCGTTTCTGTAAAAGCCATCTTCCCGCACTCTACTCTGCTGGTAACAAGCACTTCAGCCATTAGCCCTTCAAATGCAAAGGCATTCAAGAATTTATCTTTCCTTCTCTCTACACTGTAGTTCTTGGAGTATGAGAGTTACTTAAAGGCTCTCAATCAAACCCGGGAAATAAGAAGTTGAACCAAATGTTGGAGAGAGAAAAGTCCAGTAAGCCAGCAGTATGTATATAGAACCACTGCAGCTTTATTCATCTTAGATCAGCGTTAGCCTTGCACATTGCTGTTTTAAATTTATATTATATTTTCTTGACCGTGTCACATTAGCTTTTGTCAGGGAGACCACTGGCTCACAGCGTTCTCCTATGTGTTCATTACATTCTCACTGTCACAAATAATCAGTGGAGCTGACTTAAAGGCATTCAAATCTCAACATTCATGGTGAATGTCAGGGGCCAGACATCCTAAATAGTAATGAAAAAAGTCCAAAATATCCATGTCCTCATTGACATTGATTTAATTGCGAGCATGTGGATGATTCTGTAATCATCCACATCATCCGGGTTCATGGTGTTGTCATTTACGTAAATGAATGTGCACACCCTGTCATAATGTTCCTTGACGTGAATATAATTATGCTGATTAATCAGGGCATTGTTTTATTTCTTGAAGTGTAAATTCGTAAAAAAAACCATTTGTGTTAATCTCTCTAATAAGCTGTGATTAAATGTGATTAATCACGAGTTCATATATTTGGTGGGAGTTGAAAGAAATTGTTTTTATGGATCTTTATGGAGTTTTTTTATTTTATTTATATGAATGAAATGCAGTCTTAAGACAAATTACAAAGATATGCCTGCTACAAAGTGAATGTAAACTATTTAACTCTAAATAGTAAAAATCTCATCAAGAGGCTTTTGCTAACAGCAATGCTTTCTTTGGCTTTTCACGATGGTACAATTGATGAAAGTTGCAGACATTACGCTTCCCCTGAGATGATCTGGATTAGGCCTCTGGTCTTCAGCAATGTTCCATGGCGTGCAGTCCATGGCAATCTGTTTTGCAATTGCATTGATTAGTTTAGTTTTTGACGTTTTGTTCACAGATTGACTTACAACACTTAGTTTGGTCTCAATGCTAGCAACATTGCTACCATCTACAAAGATGTGTTTAGCCCACTGATGATACTAGACTTGTTCTTCCTTGTGGAAAGACAGATCATCACGGTCATATATGCTCACAACTTTGATGTTATCTAACCTTCCATCTGGAAGCATTTTAATTTGCCATTCAAAACACCGGTTCTCTTCAGTCATTATGTTACCTCTGTGAGCCACATGTTTCATTAAAGGAGCAATGTGAAAATCTGTGCTGGAATAACAGAGATAAAATTTAATATAATGTAATATAATATAATATAATTTAACATTACAGAATATAATATAAGATAATACAATATGGTATAATATGAACAATTGATTATATTTACTATTGTCATTTTAGATATATATTTTTGATATTACTGCTATTCGCTTACTTAACCCTTCAGAATGTCCATCCTTTTGAATAGACATGCATGTTCTGATCTCCCAACCTCATAACCTATAAGATACTTTCACACATATGAGTCAGTAAGGAAAATGCTTAATCCTGAAGACTTCTTGACATTTTAAGTTTGTCAAAATGTGGCATCCATTGTAATGGACATTCAAAATATCTGGTAAAAGCATGAGTAGTCTCAAATACTGAAAAATTTTCTTTTTCTTCAGGAGAAATAAAACTAATCTAAAGGGGTTATGTAACATTTGGATTTGTCGGCGAGTAAATCTAATTTTAGTTACGTAAAGCGTATTACGTAAAGAGTACTTCTTCCACCATTGTCACATGTAGTGTGGAATATGGGAGGGGGGGATATGAGTCAGAATCCAGTTTTACACTGTATTTAAAAAGATAGATGCAATTGTAAAACTAACCAACCAAATCAGTGAATTAGAAGAATAGTTGTTTTGAACTGAACATGTGTTGCATTTCCAAGATTTAATGATGTTTTACATATGTGCTGTTTTGAAATGTTTACTTATCCTCTCATCAAAACAATTTCAAACTGAGCCATAAAACTCTGTCACTTATCGGACCGTTGAATTTAGATGATTCCCTTTGTTTCTGATTATAGGCCTAATTGGGATTTTGCCTTACTTCCTTTCAGCACGAGGTAATTGCAGTGTCTGAGAAGGTGATTGTACGACTAGAGGACCTGGTGAAGTGGACTGTTCCAGATTTCTCAGGATGGGCTCACTGCCTGAAGGCCGAGCCTCTCAAACAGTCTTTGCTCCGGGAGCTGGGGACCAACGGGAGGAGAGAGGCCCTCCACCGCTACAGAGAGAGCACCCTTACCAGTGGACTCAATTTCAAGGATGTCCAGAGGGAGAGGGCACAGTTAGGTGAGCCCCAGCAAAAATCTACATTTTTCACAGGCTTTTTTTGGCAGTTATTTGTAAGTTTTCATTTAAAAGGGTTTCTGCTGTGTTCTTAATTCCTCTAGATCCACTGCGTTTAATGTCAACATATTTGTGTCTTGCCTCCACCATAAATAGGGACATATTATTTGACCTTTGGTTGCATTCACTGGTTTGGCCTGATTGGAGAAATTCTTAGTATATAGTTGAAATTCTTCCAGATATAATAAACTGAGAATCAATTTAATAGACACAGGTTAGAGGTAAAGGTTCTGTGTTTGCCGACTTATTACTGTCTTAGAGTAAAACAGCTGTTTTTTTGTGTGTTACAACAACAGAGGAGGCTTTGTAAAAGAATGAAACACTTCGGCTGGTAATGTCCTAAAATAATTGAGTCACATCAAGCTGTGTGTCAAACCGTCTCATCCTTGAGTTTGGATTGTAATTGGCAAAGTATCTCAGGAGCTTTAGGCATCATTGCTGAGTGTATCTGAGTGGCAATCGGACATATTCATCATGAAAAAAGATGCCATTAAGTGTCATTGATTGATCCTTGCACCAAATTCATGCCGCATACAGCATTACACATGAATTAATGGCAGCATAATGCTAGATGTCTCTGTGAATGACTAATCCTGTGAATACAGGAAACTAACATTTGAGCCTAATAATCAGTAAGAACAGAGTGTTCCCTTTGAAGCTGTATCCGTTTATATTTCTCTCTCGCTCTCACATGGCTATGCTGTGATGACTAATGCTGATTAATGCAGCGTAGCAAACATGCTAACATACCATCACAATTACCGTATGATTTATCAGGTAATAAGTATGTAATGTATCCTGGTGATTTAAGCCAGAACCTTAGCTCTCTTTTCCTCCTTGAAATCTTTTTATAATAATCATTTTATACCTAATGCTTATTTAGAAGTGACCTGCTATAAGCCTAAACTCATGAGTCATTTTCTCTGGAAAATAGTGTTTTATTGACGACTCTTGTTGTGTTATCTGCTCGGGATGCCCTTGATTACTTGACTTTGCTTGAATCTTATAAGCAGAAAGGACAAGAGAATCAATAGTGGATGCTTTGTTGTTATTTCAGTAATCAATATAGTTTGATCATGCTTCTGTGTGTCTGTGTGTGATGGCTTGCTGTAAAATGATTATGCTGTTGTTGTGTGTGTAAATCTTAGTGTGTGTGTGTGTGAGAGAGAGTGTTTGTATGTTGCTAATGAGCAGCACTGCTGTTAATGACTCCATCAGGCTGTTTCTAAATGCACTTGTCACTCCAACCAGCGAATCTACCCACTCAGCAGGACAGACTCAGGCTCTGAGCAAACACACACACGCACACACACACACACACACACACACACACACACACACACACACACACACACACACACACGCACACACACACACACACACACACACACACAGAGCTACAACTGAACACATGTGCATATGCTACATAATCAGTTGTATGCACTCACTGATCTATTTGTTTATTTGTTCACTATGTCTTTAGCATTTTTTCTAGTTATTGACACAGCAGAGTGTTTGGGTAGAGTGAGTGTGATCACTTTTCATCAAGGCAAAGTGTGAGTTACTCTGAGCTGTGGTTTGCATAGAAATATGAAATATGCCATTGGAATTCTGCTCACTGCCAGAATTAAATATTCATGTCACAGCAACAGCAGATCAGATATAAAAATACACTTAAAGCGTCCTGCAGCTGAATGACTGTAATTCTGTGTAATATGTCGGCTCATTGACCAAAGTGACTTTTTAATGATATAACTACGTTATACATTTTGATTGTATTCATAAACAGGATAGCCTGAGGTGGCTTTGTGCTTTATTACTTGAAGGATGCATTTTCTGATTGTTATTCTCAAGCTGATCTGTAACTATGTCAGAGGAATTGGATTGCTCACCATAACAGGATACTGCAGCAATACCACAAGCTGCACAGAAAACCATTGTGAGCTTAAGAGCAATAAAGTGTGCCATTGTTATGTAGAGAAACTGTTCTCTTTCTCCAAGTGCATATCCTAACTTTCCTGGCGCGCTGCCATTGTGAATTAAGTGCACTTTTATGGATTTGTGCCTCAAAGGCAGCATTTAAAAAATGACAAATGTGCCCCAATAGTAGAATGACAATTGGATGACATACTGAAGGATTACGGTTTGATGAGGAAACTCTTATTCTCCTCAACAAAACATTCATAATGCAACCGAAGATGACTACACAGAATTAAGTCATTAATTATCAAAAAAGTGACTTTACTGCAGTCCTACAGCTGTTACTCTTTAAAACATGAGGCAGTAGAGATAATTGGCATCAGGATTCAAGTCAAGCCTTTGTGCTTAGCTTAGCATGAAGACTGGGCAAACACAGAAACAGCTAGCTTTACTCAAACAGCAACAAAATGTGACAACTACGTCCTCAGATGCTCAGCCGTAACACTGAGTATTTTATTTTCCCACAATCTGTAAGAATAAATAAAACATACAAAATTAGTTTGGATTAAGCTAAAATATGTATTAGTTGAATACAAAAATGTATTAAATTATGACATTTAAAAAACATAAGATTACACTATGGGTGGCCTGAGGGTAAGTAAACCATGGTTACCATAAGGCCATCTGATATGACATGATGACCAGACAGAAATCCCCATTTGTCTTCTTTTGTCTTCTTTTGTCTTCTTTTGTATTTTCCCATCAGAAATCACTGAATGTCTTTAGGGAATTGGAAATACCTAAATGCATTGGACTTTAGGGGCAGCTCTAGCTCAGTAGGTAGAGCGGTTGTCCCACAATCAGAAGAAATGGGATTCAATCCCAACCTTTGAAGCACCATGTTGTGTGCTCCTTGAGCAAATCTATGACGCCCCAATCGCTTTAGAAGGTCTGCCCTCTGCTCCTCAGGGAGGGGTTAAATGCAGAGAATACATTTCATGAGGTTGTAGCTACTTGCATGACTATGTGATTAATAAAGTACACAATACATGATTACTAAGGTGCATTCCATGAGACTTGACATGACACCATCAAATCTAAAGTTGTCAATTTGACATGTTATATCCTGTTTATTTAATCCACATAAGTTTTAACTCTTAAGTTTTATGTTGTCTTAGCACAATGAGTCTTAACTCATTGTGATGTTCGCCTTACAAAAATAGCAGTGGTGTTCTCATGTAATTCTTGGCAACGTTTCCCTTTACATATTGTCTGTTGCTTTTGCACAGATCATTGTAATTGTGGGAAATTGATTAAACTTTCCATGGGGAGCAAATATTGAATTAAATTACATGTTTAAACACGAACAGTTCTGAGCCAAGATGGCAGTAATACCATGAGTTTTTACTGGGAGTTTCTGAGTATATATAAGTTTACGTGTTGTGCTGTACCGCCTGTACGTAATGTGATTCACTTAATCAGGTGGAATAACACAAACTGTCCACTCAGTTTATCTTGAATTGAAGTGAACATTTTTGCTTCTTTTACAGTTCAATCCACGAGGGGTTGCTTGCCAGGGAAGTTTACATTCTGCCCCTTTATCTTCCCCAGAGAACTGGCCTGATTCTTTTTTTTTTCTCATCGCTGCCTGATGAAATTGGTTTCTGGTTGTATACTTGACGCTGAGGAGCATTGCTGAACTGTATCTCCTGATACAGTTTGTTGGCTTGTGTTGGCAGGAACAGAGTTGTTAAATGAATATAATGAACGTAATCTAAAAAAACACACACACAAAGTATGTCTCTTGTTAAGTTACTCTCATCTTAAGTTAAGTGCAGAAGCTAATATGCCGATTGTGATTTGCGTTGTTGTGAGAGATTGTACAAGATCATTGCCTTGGACTCCTGAACATAAACCGTGTTCCATATTGCAATAGCAGTTACCTCTCTGCGTGACTTATATAATTTTCATTCTTTGCGTGTGTTTAAGATTTTAAGTGTATCAAATTCCACAGCATAAGCATATTGTTATGTGTGTTGAATATCTCTATATGATTGTGGATATTTCCTGTAGTGCCGCATATTTAATACTTTAACCCATCAAATCTTTACTTTGAATCACATAAAAGTCATATCAAAATGGTTATTAAATGGTTAAATGGTTTGGGAATATTGAGTTTGTAATTGTAATAGAGTTCTCTCGTTCATCTCTTTACAACATAAAAAACAGGCAAATAGTATTTTCATTAGGGCTTGCAAAGTTACGATAATAAAAGAGTTACAACTTTTTGCTTACAATTGAGATCACAATTTGCTCCACAACTTTTTTCTTTTTGAAATATTGTTACTTTGAACTGCCAGTTCAACAAAACAAACATATAGCATTCAGTTTCGTCATACTGCCCTTTATTAATAGAGTCGTCCTATAATGTCACACGTCTTCAAAATTAAGTAAACCGTATTCGTGGATATGTAATATATTCTCATGAATTTGCAATTTTTATGCACAGATTACTAAACTAAAAGCACAGATTTGTACGACACGGCACCACGGACATTGTGGTTTATTTATTAATACACTCACTGTTATTAATTATCGAGAGTTCTGGGCTTGAGATTCTTTTTTTCATATAACGTGACGTACTAGACTTACATACTTTAGGATTTACACATGGCTTTTTTTCCCCCATGTGACACCAAGGAGGGGCTCTGTACTTTGTGGAGACGTTAAAAGTTGATGGTAAAAATTTGTTGTATTGCCTTTTAGTGCTGCTACTGTGGAGCAGCATGGATTACATGCAGGTTTTTCATTTTCACTGTCTTCTTTCAGTCCAGAAAGTTTCCGCATCTCAAAATATGAACCTTTTTTTGGTAGAAGCTCAGTGTTGGATACACCTATTTCTCAACTGAATCAGCAGGGTTTCGTTCTATCTTTTTATTCATAGTTTTCTGTCACACTGGCAGACAGCCATTACCCTTCCACCAGTTTCTCTCTCTCTCTTGCACTGTTACTTTCACTTTCTGATGCTCTGCATTATGTGGTATGACACTGCGTTCCTATTTGTTGAGGGAGCATGTACGCTATTGCTTTAATGCAGCTGTCTCAAGTGAAAGTATTTCAGAACTGTTGGGCTTCAGAAATGAGGCCACATAAAGTTAGGAACCAAGATCATGATTTTATTAGGATTAATTGATTAAATGAAACTATTTTTCATTAATGTTTCCCATCCATCAAAATACACTTTGTTGCGAGTCGCTTTGTTAATATAAACAGAATGACATCATTGATTTTCCCTTAACCCCTGATAACTGACCTCTATTGCTGAGCATGTTTTATATTTTAAGTTAAGTGCATTATATCCATTTTGGCAGGAGCTTCTGTCCACAGAGACACGCATTAATTTCCTTAAACATGCGTCAGGAGCAGTTTGGGGTGCGACATCTTGCTCAAGGACACTTGAATGAGTGTACAGGTGGAGTCGGGGATCAAACCACCAACCCTGCAATAAATGGTCAATGTTATCTATCAACTGAGCTGTAAAATGGCTTTAAAGTATTTTTACAGTTGTCAGAAGCTCCTCAATACCCTCCGTGCCCTGCATTATTGGATAGTAGTATCTATTAACAACACACTTAAAAGTTAAGATTGAAGACTAAATGAGGACTTTTTTTTTTACTATATTTAATCTAGAAGCATTGTAATGTTATTAGTGTTACTCTAACACGTCACTTTATGTGATCAAAGCTGAAAGCACATTCACCAGCTTGAGGACAGCAGCACAGTAATTCTTACTGATCCAACATCTGATCTATATGTAAGGCTTGGCACATATACCTGAGTTGATATCTCAACAATATTTCTTTTGAAACATTTCAATTTGATGTAGCGGGTCGATTCTGTCTCTTTTCAGAGGCTGCTCAGAGCGTCTCAGGCTGTTTAGTCGGGTAGGAGCTAGTGATAAGGAAATAGACAGATGCTGTCTTCTCATGGCTGATTTGTCACGGTGACAATACAGAACAACATTTGGGACGTTGACTCACCAACACACACAAGAATGTTTTATGTTTCAGCTGGAACGTGGTAAGGAGTACGCAGGCTCTTGGAAAAGATCAAGAGAATGCGTCATGGGGCTCAGAGAGTAATAGCATATTGTGACTTGGACAGAGACAAAAACATACCACATTGTAGTCCTCCATTAAGATTTTCACTTCTTTGCTTCTTCCTTGTTTCCCCACAGAACCTATTCTACAAACTGCCCAGGATCCCTTTTTTAAAGTAATTTAATGGAGTGTTTGTATTGATTAGATATATCCCTCTCTCTGCCCCCTTCATTTATTTTTCTCCATTTCTTGAATGTTGTTTTTTTTTTGGTGGCGTTGGGCGGGAGGGCGGCTCGGTTTATGGCAGTATCTTCTTCATTATGTTCAGACCTGTAGAAGAGAGAATCACAAGCTGTTTTTCCTCACTGATGGGCTCATATCATTAATTCACTTCTGACTGGCCGGAAGCCAAAGAATTCTAAATCTGTAAGCAGTAAATTGCGTACTGGGGTGGAAAAATCTATTAGATGCATGCCTCGAATTTGAATGGGATAAAGACACGCTGTGAAAGAAAGAGAGAGAGACCACCCAACACCCGAGCTATATCCTGTTATGACTCACACAATAATCACATTTACCTTTTTTAAATAGCTATTTTCATTAATAATTTGTGTTATTTCATTTCTGGAATGTCACACTGGTTTTTTTTTCTGACTTGCGTGAGCGAGGGGGCTGAAGACATGTGGATGGTTAAGCAATGACAAGGGTCTCAGAGGAATTGAAGAGCTCTGTTCTCCATTTCAACAGTTGTCTCCATTCTCTCCATTAGTCAGGTCTGGAACAACAGAGACGCTACTGATCTGACCTCTGCCAGTCATCTTAAACAGACACAGGAAAATGAGGTTCCAGATAGATTTATTCACTTCAGTTCCTCACTTGTCTTTCATTATGTTATGAAAAGGCTTAAAATCAGAAAGATCAGGACTTTTTTTTGATTTTTTATCTGCGCTCATGTGTTGATTGAGTAACATTTGCTTTCTTTTCTTCAAACAAATTGCTTGCCATTTCCAGTTACACTCTGACTCACGCTTAAGTGTTACCCAACAGACAGCCTTGCTGGAGAGATTTCTATACCTATCTCTGTCAAAATGAAGCTCATTTCAAGTATTACTTCAACATTAATATTTCAGTGCCTTTTGTTCACGTGCTCCTCATGCCTATTTCTCCCTGATATTCTGCCCTCACATGTATAGATATGGATGACTCTGTTCTACACTGCAGGTATTCTAGACATAACAGATTGTAGCGTTAATAATGCTGCATATTTTATGAGTATGGCAGTCCATCTGCTTTATGAATGCATGCAAAACTGTCCTCTTATGGACACCCTGATGGATAAATAATAAAGGACACACATTGTGTGCACTTTTTCTGAAATGTATACTTTGAACTGAGACTCAAGATGACATGGCATATGATCAATCTTATCAAATAGGATGCATTTTGCCTATAAGTACAAATTCTAATAGTTAAATTCAAATAAATAATAAAGCGAGCTTAAAACACTTCAATCAACAGTGAAATGCTACTTATACATAAATGCATCTGTGATGATAAGCCATTAATTTAAGTACTCCTCTGAGCTATTTTATTGCTTTGAGAATACTGAGTAGGCCTGTGAGAAATTTTGTTCATAACACACTTTTAACTATATAACACTTAGAAAGAAATAGTTCTGTCTCTAAACTTATCATTGCTCACCATGACCATGAGCAGAAAAATGATAATCAAATACCTATTATAGTCTACCTTAGAATTCAGTAAGTGTGTATGTGTTTTTAGAATGCAATGTGTATTTATTTTCATTAATATATGTGTCTTTGTATGTGTATATATGTTTAAGTGTATATATGTATTGCAAGTATGAATGTGTATATAAGTGTGTGTGTATATATGTATATGTTTGTGTGTGTATATGTATATATGTATTTTTATGTATATGTATTTGTGTGTATATATGTATGTATGTATGTATGTTTTTATATTTATCTGTATGTTTTTGTGTGTATGTAGTGAATATATGCGTTTTACCAGCTTTGAAGGGTGAAAGGAATTGGGAGTTTTATAGATTCCAGACCATTGTGTTTGTTTGCAAGCACACACACACTTGCTGGCATACATAACTGCCCCTAATACTTTTATTATAAACCAAAGAAATACACATGACACAAATTGTATTTGTAAAACATCTCGTGCCGAATAAGTGTAATATATTTTGGTTTCTTTGATATACTGACTGCCAGAGGAGTTGGAAAGAGCGCCTTGGCTGCACACAATAGATCATTGATGCCTCTCTGTCCTCGATCTCAACCTGTCAGTCCATTTCCTTGTTATGCACTGGCCTGAGGAGCTGCCTGCCTTATTTTTCCCCTCCGCAATAAGTCAGTAAAAGTTTTTTTCTCTATATTTTATTCGACATTACAGTGTAACTAGCCTATGTAGAATGCGGGGGCAGTCCGGTGACCATTCATTTGGGACCCCATGAGTCCCCTAACCCTAAGATTCAATAAATGCAACTTGCATTTACTAAATTTATAAAAGTAAATGGCAGGTATGACACATAAACACTTTGGTAGATACACATTAAAGTAGCCTGATATTTCTTTCTTCTTTCTTTTTTGGCTATCATCAGGAGCAAATTGATTCCAAGAATATTTTTGATCATTTGTCCTCTGTCTTACACGCATGTCCCCAACTGAAGTCTGTGATTCATATTGTCTTCTCATTGTGTTATTATACTGTAAACCTTGGACCAGTTTCAAAAATGAAAATATTGCCCTCTGTAATTTTCAACCCATATTGGACTTATTAGAGAGAAAACCTTTTGTTTTGGCATAAGTAAGCAGCGGACATAAACTTGTTATTGGGGCTAGTAGATGTTCTCCATTGAAGTTCTTATCGTCCTAGGCAATGCAGCTTCAAACCCTGCATGTGCTTCTTTACAGTGATTACAGCGCCACTGGTAAAGTGGAGGTCTGCCACATCACAGGCCATGTTCTGTAATTAGGTATGATTTTACATCCAAACCCTTGACAGTTTTTCAGAAATGACCTGCTTTTTTAGCCAGATACTATGACTGTCACATGAATAACAAAGTAGTCCTGCGAGAACGGTTTGTGTGGAACCGAGCTGAAGCCGAACTTCAAATTGAGCTCATTACGGCTTGTGGAGAGAAAACAATTGTTAGTGGTTGTTGTTTTCTTTTTTGTGGTGCCGTTTGAATGTGTGATCACAACTAATTGCACACCAAAATATACAAGAGAAAATTCTACTGTTTGCATTTCTGGGATTTGCCTGTGTATCTTCAATACGCTTGACACCAATGACAGCACATAAACAAGAAATGTGAACAGATGGCACTGGTTTTTAATGACATATTACTATCTACATTCTCCCTCTAAGCCACTGACTAAAACATATCCCCTAGGGGAGCGCGGCGCTCTACTTGTTATCATCCACTGCTAATGTCAGTCTTTTCTTTGCCACATTGTCAAGTCTTCCAGATAAATAAATGCAATGTAAATTGAGTATTCCGCTGGATGTAATTATTGAAAAGGGTTCCAGTTGGCTTAACTCAACGGGCTGTTTATTTAAAGCCGTTCTCCTCCGTACTGATCTGATGATGGAGAGAGAGCGAAAGAGAGATTCTTATATAATGACAGGGATTCACAATGGAGCCATGATGAACACCCCCAAACATCTCTGACAAATACCTCCCTTTCTTCTTTATCATTGCAGTTTTACCATTGGGAATCATACATGTCCAAAAGAGCCTGCAGTGTTATTCCATTTTTCCCTTTTACTCTTCTTTTTCTTTTTTATTCATGTTCTGACATAAACATATAAAATCTCATTTCCTTTAACAAGGCATATACTCAGAGAAATAAATCTGGGTTCATAATGAGGCACCCTTCTTTGACGAAACACATGTGGTAACTTTGATCGAGAAGGCATGTAGTTCTTTGCCTGATTCAATTCCCAATGTCCTGGTAAGATTTTTTTTTTTTTCCTTCTTCCTCCCTCTCCTTCATCTGCTCTAACGTTTCTGCAAAATTCACTTGACAACAAACTTGTTGTCCCATTAAAGATGCATTCAAAGAAAAAACATGTCATCCATTTCATTCTGCTGGAGGAGAATATATGAAGCTGAGCTGGGAAGCACTCTATATACCCTTCTTTTACCCTGTCGTTGACATCTCAGAGATGTCTGATCACAGCTGCTCAGCTGAGTTTGTGTTGGACACAGCTTTCAGACAAATGAGAGGGTTCGTCACAGCAGATAGAATATCATCACTAGGTTATAAAAGCATTTAGGCTTGTTTGAGGAGAGGCAGACGGTCAGGAAAAGGTGTTCACTTGTGTTTGTGTGTGTGTGTGTGTGTGTGTGTGCTCGTGTGTGTGTAATCAAAAGGCAGCTGTATTTCTGCAACTAAAGATAGTTGATTAAATTTGCTCCCTGCGGTATTTGCCCATTTTGAGATCTTGCAAAACAGTTTGTTTTTGCTCATAGTGAATTGACTGCACTGTAAGTGGATTGACCCCCCAAAACCAGCAGTAGTCTTTCATCAGTCAGGATGTAGCCAGAGACGGGACAGTGAACAATGTTTAGGGCCAGTCTATCTCCACGCAAAGGAGGATCTACATGCCAAAAACATTCATTTTCCACCTAAAGTAAAATCCTAGCCTTTAACCTCATTGTAATCACGGTTTGAACTTTTCTTCCTTACAACTGAAGGGCCAAAGCAATGTATAATTTCATCTCAGGCACAAAAGAGGCCTTTTGGAGCTCCCTGATGGCATATTTGTTCTGAGGCCCCTGTTGTTTTTTGATAATCAAAAGAACCAATTTGGGTTTTTGACAAGGAGCCCATCTGAATAATTCCTTCATGTATTACAAGACCTATTAAATACAAACTTTTCAATCTGGCAATCAATAAGGCAGGCAGCTTTCCCTGGCCCCGTGCCAGACACATTAGGGCTGCAAGCGATGGTTGCTAGGGAGCTGAGCCTGCTCAGGGGAAAGAATGTTTAATGTAATAGAATCACATAAATCAACTAGAGGAAAGTGCTTGTGTTGTTTCTTTTCTCTTCTCTCCCTCTCTGTTTAACAGAAAACATTTAATGTGGGTCCTTTTTGAATCCACCCCCCGTCTTTAACCGCAAGAATGCTGAAGCTGAAGGAAGTTGAAATTTCCAATGTGTTTATGTCTGCGTACAGTTCTTATGACTGTTACAGCCGGTGTGTGTGCATGTTTGTGCACTAGTTTAGTATGCGTAGCTGTGTGTCCTCAATCCTTACGCACACTTGAATGAACTGAGGTAAATATTAGAGAAATATTTCTTTCTTTTTTTTCGACACAGGCCACCGCCCCACCCAGCTGAAATGAATGAAGCACTTTAGTGCTTTACTATAATTAAAAACAGAAGCCAGCTTGCAAGGAGGGCTCTCTCTCTCTCTCTCTCTCTCTCTTTCTCTCTCTCTCTCTCTCTCTCTCTCTCTCTCTCTCTCTCTCTCTTTCCACTCACTCTCTCTCTACTCACCGTCTCCCAGAGTATCACTCTCAACGCTATGTAAAGCTTCAGTAGAACATTCCCCCTGGGTATTAGGGGCCTTTTGTTGGAATATTATTATCTAAAAATAATTA
This sequence comes from Lophius piscatorius, assembly GCA_009660295.1. Lineage (NCBI taxonomy): Eukaryota > Metazoa > Chordata > Actinopteri > Lophiiformes > Lophiidae > Lophius > Lophius piscatorius. The sequence continues at coordinate 76,448 of VRLP01002820.1, forward strand.
GTACTCAGAAACGACCTGTGAGGTAAAAAGCCAGATACCTCTTAGTGTCATATTCTACACACTGAATGCGATTGAGTGTTTTAAATACTGGCATGGCAGATGTTAACTGATAAAATTCTTCCCCGTAGAAACTTCTCAAACCAGACATGCTTCTTAAACACTTGCTGGCTTCTCATTGGTAAGTTGTTCCATATAATCATGTTTGACCGGAGTCCAACTAAATACACTCAGTGTTCCATTCTTCTGACAAAACTGCCTCCAACTTGTTTTTGGTCCCAAATCCTACTGTAGTTGACCTCCGCCTTGGCTTGTAACTTGCTTTCTCAACCAACATAACATCTGACTCAATGCAGCCGGAGGCAAGTAACAAAGTTGTCCGTTCAAAGCATGTCCTTTCAGATTATAATGATATTTCAGTCATATAGTGTACAAATATAAAAGGTGCAATCACATCATCAATAAGGAAATTCAATATTCAATATTCATTAGACATATCATGAAACGCAACTGCCATTAACAAAAATTGGGTCTCTAAATAAAACTATGATAGATCTTCTCTTAAATCAAGTTAGTTGTTGTTCTGCTAATGGATTCCTGGAGATATTGCGGGTTCTATTTGTTGATGCTTAGACTTTGTGCAAGAAACTCTAGAAAAGTTGTCTTTCTCAGTTTTTCTAGATACTGAAAAATATTCATGAGTCAGAATATTGTAACGTAATGTTTAATCTAATCAACTTGATTTTTTTCTATAACGATATTATTCTCAATATAAAACATTTTTTGGAACCGCGGCAACAAAAGACTGCAAATGTTTTGCAGTGTACAACTTTTCAAAAAATTTAAACAGTTTTTTTTAGTGATAGACAGGTTCATTGGTTGATCATTGGATCAGAGGTGATCCCTTCCATGAAAAACATAGTTGTGTAAAGATTATTAGTACATGTGGTACATGTTGAACGCTTTGTAAGACTATTGTTGGTGAACACAGTTGGTTTGTAAATGATCAGATCCTGTTTCTATTTAACTATTACATAACATCCCAACTTTTTTTTAGAATCAGGCTGAATCAATAAAGGAAAATGCCTCTTGAGATGAGAGTCCATTGATCC
>VRLP01002821.1:0-7500 GCA_009660295.1 Lophius piscatorius
CGTGGTTGGACCTTCCAGCAGGACAATGATCTGAAGATCACCTCAACATCAACCCAAGAATGGTTCAGAGGTCACAGAATAAAGGTTCTGTCATGACCATCCCGGTCACCTGACCTAAACCCAGCAGAACATCTGTGGGAGTTGCTGCAGAGGAGAGTCCACCAGCGTGGACCATAGAATCTGATGGGGGGTTTTTTATTTTGTTTTTTGAGTTTAAGGATTGATCTTGGTGAATAACTTGAATAAAGATCAAAGGTATAGACCATAAAGTTACTTTTTGCATCTCATTTGGCTCTTTTATTCTTTTTAAAGGATGACATCACATTTTCATTTTAATAATTTTCCTCAAGAAGATTCATAGAGTCTCCAAAAATCAGTCAAACCTGTTTTTCATTTTGGATGCTTATCTGGATCCAGGTGCAGATTAAACAAGGATTAGCATTTTATTTTCTTAAAATAAGGCTTTTTATGAGGCCTTAGCAGACGTGAGCCTCATAAGATTTCAAATGTATGCTTACTGGCATCAAATCTGTCTCTACTGTCAAAGTCCATCCAGATGACACAGAAGCTTAATGTTCACCTCTTCTTCAGCGCATTCTGTCGCGGAGGGTTTTCTACTGTTTGCACATTTGTACGTCTTAACCTCCACTTTTCACCAACACCTTCCCTCACATTCAGCTAATATGCAAATTTCCGGGCTAAAGAGCAGAGGTCAGCGTCTAACAGCTGGGCATGTGTCTCTCCCTGCAGATTGAGAACATCGATGCCTGCCTCAGTTTCCTGGCAGCCAAAGGAGTCAACATCCAGGGTCTGTCTGCAGAGGGTGAGCTGGACTCCAGTGGTTCCACTGGACCGTGTGTGTGGAAATAAGAGAATGACGACTTGACATAATGATGCATATTCACGGGGAAACTCTTGTCCTGACACGCTACATCCCTGCCAGACTGTACATTTCAACACGAGAAGGCGTCCTAACGACTGAAAACAACATACGCCGATCAGCCACAACATTATGACCACCTGTCTAACGTTGTAAACAGACACAATGGTGATGGGTCGCGGTACATTAACAGAGAGGATTAAGGACGTTGAGCCGCCGCCCATATATGGCAGAAATAATAGAGAATCTGAATTATTTCAATCGATTTTATCTCACCATGAAAAGTTAGAGGTTATATATATCTGGATATGAAATCGATCTGGGTCCGCCATTAATGTGAGGTTGTTGTTCAGGTATTAAAAAAAAAAGGATGTGAAGAAATAAAAAGCATCTCAAGAGTTCTCTGTGTCTTTTAAGGTTAAATAATTCTGAGAAAAAGACTGAGACTGCAGCCCAAGCTTGAGGCGGAGATTCTTTTCAGCAGACTTGATGTGAAGTAATAGGGTACCAGTAGATCTCAGAGCTTATTTCATTCAGCAGGAAGAACTTCTGTGTGGTTTAAGTTTAATTCAATACCTTTTTTGTCAACATCAAATTCATTTTCATTGCAGCCGTTGAATGAAATTAGCTGTATTTTTGTGATTTTCAGATCCAGAGACGATGCTATTTGTTTCTCTAGTCGTCACGGTGAATGATGCAACAGCCTTAAAAAAACAATGTAGCCGTCGTCGTTCTGTTCTGCAGCATGTTCGGATCTTTTAAGTCGGTCCTCGTCATCCTCGTCTGCCTTTGACATTTTTGATCGTCCTCCTCTCCGACCCCACAGAGATCCGCAATGGCAACCTGAAAGCCATCCTCGGCCTCTTCTTCAGCTTGTCCCGTTACAAACAGCAGCAGCAGCAGGTCCAGCGGCAGAACTCCCAGCCCTCTCTGCCGCCGGGGTCCCAGCCCCAGAGCGCTCACCCCCCCCTCAGCCATCAGAGCAGCGCCCCGGCTCAGCTCAGCCACTCTCCGCATGGGACTCCGGCCCAGAAAGCAGCACAGGCCGAGATGCAGTCCAGGTGAGGCTCGCTCCGACGCCGTCCAACTGCAAATGTCAGGGGCTTCGCTTCCTGGCCGTATCTGCTGCTCTAATCCATCATGTTGTCATCTCAATCGTCCTGTTCGCACTTCCCGTCATTTATAACCATAAACCTGAACCTCTCTGTCCTCCTCCATATCCTTCTTCTTCTGTCTTCTCCTCCAGGGACGGTTCTCAGAGTAAACTGCTCAAGTTTTCGCTCGGTCAGAAAAAGACCTCTAGGTCAGCCTCTTCTGCCTCTCGGCTTCTTTTTTCTCGCTGCTCCCTCTCTCTCCTCCTCGCCACTTCCTGTCCCATTCCTGGACACATAAGGGAGGTAGACATTGCCCCTAATCAAGGCTGGCGTTTCTCCTGCGCCGTAAAGAGTTTGCTGTTGTTGCTGTTGTTGTTGTTGTTGTTGTTGCTCGGTCTGTGATTAAGGGCAATCTCTACTGCGAGCATTATCTAGCTACATGAGTGCCAGTGGTGAGTAGACGGGAACCGAATCTCCAGGTTCTCGTCCCTGTCTTGTCTGGCAGTGCGCCTCATTTGGCGAGGCTGCTAAATGGGCTGTGACAGACCTTTAGATAACCCGAAAGTAAGTGTGTGTGTGTGTGTGTGTGTGTGTGTGTGTGTGTGTGTTTGTGTGTGTGACTCCCTCCCGTATAATCTGACCATAATAGTGAACATGGAGAACCTTCGGGGGGGCGGGTGCGTCTGTATCTGGCGGCGGGTCCTGTGCGTTTGCCGCGACGCCCTCTAGTCTTTATGCATTCACCTTATTCTCCCAGCATGCATTGTCGTATTACGAGAGGATGCGCCCTTGAAATTGGATTTAGGATGAGGGTCCTTCTGCATGCCGCCATCACAGATTGTGCTTGAACCAGCTCCCCTCCAAAGCCATGCAGTGGCCCCCACCTGCTGGTCAGAAGGGTTTACTACAAGATGAAGAGTCCAGATTGTCCTTCACCTCCTCAAACTAACTGAATAGTTCTATCGGTGATCGCCATTTACTGTCAGCATGTCGATGGTAAATGTGACTTTTTAAAGGTCATGTGACGCAATAATGAACGAGGGTAATGGTTTCATTATATCACGCAGAAAAAGAAACCAAAGGAGGATCAAAGGAAGGATGCTGAATGTCACAAATTCATTTTTTTTTTTTACTGGGATGGATTACAAACAATCAGGCTTGATTCCAATTTATTTAAATGTCTTGAATGACTGAATCTTATTCAATTTTAGAGATGCGGCTAGAATCGGGCACATTCCAATTTGCCATAACATTATAACCACCGTCACTCTGACAGGTGAACCAGATTAACATTCGTTATAATAATAATAATAATATATATATTATACTTATATAGCACTTTATACAAAACTCAAAGACGCTTTATAGAGTGTACAAAATATAAGAGAGCAAATAAGGTCAAAATCTTATTTGCAATGGCACCAGTCAGTGGGTGGGGTAAGTCAAGGAGCAAATGGACTTTTTGTAGCGAAGTTGATGTGTTTGAAGCAGAAAAAATGGGCGAGCATAAGGATCCGAGCGAGTTCGACGTGGGCTAGATGGTGATGGCTCGACGACTGGATGAGTTCATGTCCAAAATGCAAGACCCTGTTGTTCCTGGACTGCAGAGGTTATTTGGTTCTGCTGCAAAACCGCACTACACAATGTTAGGACAGGTGGTTGTAATATTACGGATGATCAGTGTATTATAGTAAAAGATCTGTTGCACAGTTGAGCAATGTTCAGTTCAGAAAAAAGACTTTAGTCATGTAGAACCTGATCAGAATTTTAACATTCTGACAAGAAAGCCAGAAAAACTGTGAAACTAGTCCTTTAGTTTAATATGTTTTTAAAATTATAATATACAGGCTTTTCCTAAATCTTTAAGACGGACTAGAAGTTCATGCTGGAGTCTTTATTTTCAGGATTCTGCTGTTTTCCGTGTCCAGTGAGCCTTAACTCCTTTATTTAATAGATTATTTAATACAATATAATAACAATAACAGACTGACTGGTCATAATGAAATGGCCGTATCATCTGAGGCTTCTTCTGACAACATGATGAGCTAAACCTTATTACCTCGCCGCAGCAAGATTAAAAAAGTGAATGGCGTGACGGATATTATGTTTCTGTAATGTACATACTGCTGAAAAGGAGAGAGTTGTAATATGCTTATCAGCCGCCGTCGCCACACAATGAATTAGCATTTCATTAGAGGCCCGTGCGCCACGGCGCCGGTTAGATCGCAGCTCCTCACTAAAGGCTGCAGACTGATGTTCAATATGGAACCAAGGTGCATAAATTTCTCCGAGGTTTATCTACGGCCGGTGAATCCCGTCTAATCCCGTTTAATCCCTGTCGGGGAAATAAAGGAGCAGTACGTGTAATCTGAGGATCACAGCTCCCCTGGGATGTTCGCCGTGTCTCACCGTGTTCGGTTCATTCGTACCAGTCCCCGCTGCTGCGAGCTCATCCGTCTCGTCTCCGGGAGACAAGACGCGAAGACGCAAAACGGTGTCTGAGTCTGACTTTATTTAACCACACCTCGGTCTAAAGACCTGATCCAGGTTTTTAGACCGAGGCTGATTTTAATCCCAGTCGAGAGATGAGGCCAAAAAGATCGGCGGAGCCGAAATGACCCAGAGGTTAAATTAGTCATAGATTTGTGCGACAATCTCAACACTGTAAAAAAATTCAAAATAAATAAAAGTCAAGAAATAAGTAAAAAAAATTAATTCAAGGTTTTTTTTTATTTTGTAATTATCTTGAAATATATAAAACGAGCTATTTAGATTAAGGACATCTTGAGACGAGCTGGTTAATCTAATTTTTAACTATAATTTAGTCATATTAGAAAGTTTTGTGTCTCAGAATCATCCAGTTATATTGAAAAATTTTTGGGTTGTTTGTGGAAGATGTGCATTTTATTTAAAATAACAATTTCCTAACAACTATTAAGTAGTGACACTTTTCTAGATTTAAGATCAATGCGGATTTAAAATAAGATTAGAGAGCCATATTTAAGCATTTTAAGGTTTATACCGATTTTGAACGTTTGAATTTCCTTAAAAAATCTCAGTCAAACGTTACGAGTGATTTTTTTTCAGAGATTTATGGCAAAGAAGATATTCTGTTTGGAAATGAGACGAATGCTCTTGGTGTGATTTTGAGTTTTTGCAGTGAACCTTGACGCCCTGAAAGACGGTAGAAGGAGAACTGGTTCCACAGGAAGTCAATAAAGAGGATCATAAATCAGGATAATTTATGCGTCATGAATAAATTAACTCACGGGCGAAACACACAACTCACCTTTCAGTTGTTGAACTGCAGCATGAAAAACAAATCCACGTTTATTATTAGTAGTAGTAGTAGTAGTGGTTGTATTCATCTATTATTGTATAATTGTTATCCAAAGATTAAACAAAAAACAGATTCAAAATTAACTTTATTGTCATTCAGACTTTCCACCTGACAGGAACACAGCAGAACCAAATAATGTTTCATTTGGCTCCATAACAAAATCAAGGAAAACACAGAAGTAAAAGGTCGATAACAGTAATAGATAAAAAGAAAAAAGAACAATCATAAAGTACATAAAGTGAGCGGGACTCTGCACAGGTAGAACCACATAAATAAATACTATGATATGTGTAAACTATTCAAATTTTTTAAACCGGTTAAAGAACCTTGTTATCAGGTCTGAAGATAAAAATGGGCAAATATAGTATATTAGTATATTAATTGTAGTTTTTCCACTGACTTCTTTTGAAGGTCTTATAAGAAGGAAAAAAAAGTGCATTTCAAAAATCTATGAAATTAAGCTGAGAGTCTAAAATAAAACCCAGATATCATACTTCTGATTCAAGTCGCCGCAACCGCATTCCAACGATTACAAGAGTGGATTTAATTAAAATAAACTAGAAGGTTTTTCACAACTGTCATTCATTCATTCATTCATGCATTTAGATTATGATCTTCATTTTCTTTGATTTTTTATAACTGCCATCTCAGTGGTCAGGAAATGAAGTGTATCGTTGGTTCAACTTAAAAATAGAATTGTGTGTCATCAGCATATCTATGATCGTTTCATCTTTCCTCCCTGGGATGAGGACTCAGAACCGCTCTAAAACAGGCCCAGTGAACCCCTCTCTGTCCTTTGCGCCTCCCTTTGTGTCGTGATCCTCGTAAAAGCAAAAAGGTGATTTGCTCCATAATACTAGCTGTTACTGTAACTTACCGCATGGTCCCTTCACTCCTTCACCTAATTATTAACGGTAAGTTTCACAGTGAGTGAGTTCAGAGGCTGTGATCCGGTGTGTGCTTTTATATCCAAGCGTTTATATCAAATATTAACAGGTTCTGTTTACTTTAATTACATTGTCTGACTCTTTGCACCGCTTTTCTTTTGCCTCCACATTTCCTCCTCCGTCAGACTTCCCGGCCCCTCGGCAAGGGTGTCCACTGCCGGCAGCGACATCCCTCCCAGGGGCTCGGTCAGTGCGGCGGGGAACCGACGCAGCCAGGGCTTCAGCGACAAGACCAAAGTCAACTCGTACCAGAACAAAGGTAGGAACAACAGTAACAGTCTTCACTGCAACATCTCCCGCCCACTTACAGGTGCAACTCTGACAAAATAATCAACATCACAGCTGTCGGTGGTTATAATGTTATGGCTTATCGGTGTTTATGGAGAGAGACTGTGTGTGTTGATGACTGACAGGTGACATTCTCACAGAATAATCAACATCACTCTGAGGACAGCTGTCGGTGGTTATAATGTTATGGCTGATCCATGTTTAAGGACAGAAAATGAAAGATGTGTTTTTTCAGGCTTTTGTGGGGCAGAGAGAATTTTCTTTTTGTAGAGTTTATAATATTTTTTTTTATCAGTGCAATTTTTTTATTTATGTTTTTTATCTTTTAGCATTATTACTTTAAAAAAAATGTTTTAATATATCTTTTTTTTTTTAACCAGTGTAATTTCTTTGCTCCGACCTTCAGAACTGATGCTCAAACGTTTGGACAAAAACCCACAATGACGATCTCAGAACCTCTCAGAACCTCTCAGAACCTCTCAGAACCTCTCGGATCTGGAGTCACGTTTAAGAGACGCAGCTAGATTGCTGAAGAAAGAAAAAAGAAAAACCCAGTTTGTGAAATATGATTGTTGTTTTTCTCAATAACTGTCAAACTAATAACGGCACCAGCGTGATTCCGAGTTCTATTCGAAGGTTCTCCCGGGGGGGGGGAAACCGGGCTGCCTTGGCAGAGCTTTGTGTTCTCTCCATGCGCTTATTATGCACACAAGCACCACTGACTTTATGTTCTGGAGGAGTTGTTCATCTCCAGCGCCGATGATCCGACCGTGATCCACTCGCAGACTTCACTCCTTCAGGGCCCGTTATATAAACCCAACCGTCTGCAGGAGGACGGGATTCAAACAAACCTCCACCCACTGCCTGACGATCCAGCGGTATGTTGCATGTTTGTTTTTCGGTCCCGAGCTGCTTTCTTCTCGCACGTTCATTCCAAAACAGCTCTGACCC